>JAVSBV010010981.1:0-12545 GCA_033117975.1 Parotocinclus spilosoma
GTTTAGACTGGTACAGTGTTTAGACTGGTACAGTGTTTAGACTGGTACACTGTTTAGTCTGGTACACTGTTTATACTGGTACAATGTTTACACTGGTACACTGTTTAGACTGGTACAGTGTTTAGACTGGTACAATGTTTAGTCTGGTACAATGTTTACACTGGTACAGTGTTTAGACTGGTACAGTGTTTAGACAGGTACAATGTTTAGACTGGTACAATGTTTAGACTGGTACAGTGTTTAGACTGGTACACTGTTTAGTCTGGTACAGTGTTTAGACTGGTACAGTGTTTACACTGGTACAATGTTTACACTGGTAAATAGAGACTGAATATTATCACCATACAGACAGATTTCTCGTGCTTGTCGACTTCTTTTCTGTACTCTAATAGAAATCCTCGCTGTTTTTGAGAAATCTTTGCCACGGGGAAATTCCCGCTGCCTAAATTGGGTGCAGCGAGTGGCTGATCGATCATAAACAATCAATAAGAAGAAGTGCAGGTTGCTTCACCCTGTCGGACTGCGCGTCGATTCCGAGTGGGCATTTCAACCCGCTGGAGGTCTATCAAACGGGCCTCACACTGATTTGGCCCTATTTACCATACAGATGGAATGTTGGAGTCCCAATTTCGTGTCCTCTTTGATGATGAAGGTACTCAAAGTCCCACGTGATGATCCAGATCCTGATTGCTGATGTAAACCGACACATTGATCCGAATACGATGAAACAAACAGGAGGTGGGAAAATATGGGGGGGGGGGTAAAATTCAAAATGCTCCCTTTTGGCTCCGACACCCACTTGATCTCAGAGCTGATGTTCTGGTGCTGGTTTCCGGCACCACGCGCTTGGATGTTCTTCCAGCTCGGCGTCGCTCTGATTGTCTTCAACATCGGAGGCAGGTCCCTCCAGAGGGCAGGAACTCCCTCCATCGGTTGGACAATAGGAGACGATGTGCCTCCCACTAAGGACTCATTTTATAATCAATTTTGTTTTATAATTTTGTATATTTTCAAAATTTTCTTTTACTAATTGAACTTTTATTATTCATTTTTTATTTATGAATTAACCTAATTTTGCTCTAATTTACTATACTTTTAAGTATTTATTGAAGTAACATCTAGGCCACCCATGGAGGACGGGTCCCCTGTTGAGTCTTGGTCCTCCCAAGGTTTCTTCCTACCATTTTAAGGAGTTTTTCCTTTCCACTGTCGCCCTAGGCTTGCACAACTTGGGATTGACTTTTTAAGACAGTGTAATATTGTGAAGCTGCTTTGAGACAATGCTCCGTTGTAAAAAGCGCTTTATAAATCAAATTGAATTGAATTGAATTGAGTTACAGTCTAGTAGCACAGTAATCAAAACATCCCAACAGGTCTAACATAGCCCGACCTCATCAGCAGCTACCTCATACACAGCCAATTACCTGTGTGATGTAAAACCCAGCAAGGGGCAACCACAAAGAAACAAACCCAGGTCACAGCAATGGTGGGCTAGCAAACTGCCACTGTGCCAACCAAGCTACATATCATTTCTTTTTCAGTAGAAGTCCGCATTTCGGTTTTAAGCACATTTTCCGATTTCCGTTAATTCTATGGAATCATTTTCCCTTGGACGATTCCAGCAGGACTCCAATGGGGGGCCAAAAGTCTTAAACCCCCAGTGAGCCTTTAGGAAGTAGAGCATCAAGACTTTTCTTTGTATCATGCATGTTTGGATTCATATTGCATCATGTGAAGGACCCAAAACACACCTTAGCTTTCACAACAGCTAAAGAGCAAACAAGATCAACAAGTGCTAAGTGCCACTGACTGTCCTCCACAGCCATCTGACCTAAACCAAATCAAACATTTATGAAGGCACTTGAAGACAGGGAAAGACGAACAGTTCAGTAACATCACAAGATGCAGACTGGAATGCAAAGTCATGCTGGATAACATGGATAATCATATACGTTATTATAGTCATTACTACAGGTCTAAGCAAGAAGAACCAAACTGTGGCAGATTGGTAGAGGTGGGATTTGAAGGCCAGTACTGTAACTGCTAGACCACCACGTTAGTTAAACAGCACCACTATGTTCATCACATGTTTTTCAGATTACAACCAAGTGTCATGGGTGGTCTTTGTGTTAATGCTCACCACAGTCGTCTAATCAAATTTCATATGTCTAATAACTCATTTGTTATTTTCCTTTGTTATCTTTACTTCTAAAATTAAAATACTAAACTAAAAAACTAACTACTAAAATCTTTGGAATGTTTATGGCACTTGATACCAATGTAAGCCCAACAGTAATAAGAATCAACCATCTGTAGCCTATATATTTATCCCAGTGACTGACTGGGATTTCCTAAAAGTCATGTGATAATGTATTGGTGGTAGTTCTTGAACATTTATTTCACTTCTTAAGCAATAATGAGGGACCCAGGTCTTATTCTCAAATACACACAAAAATGAGGAGGAGATTTCAAAATGAATATGAAGCACTTAAAAATAAGCATTTAATTCTATTTTATTAAACAAGATGATCAGAAAATCAAATGAAAAATCAAATAAAGTTGGTAAATTATGCAAATGAGATACAAACTCACTTATGGTGATTGAGTAGCAAGTGATATATTTATGTAGGTGAACAGAAGCAGGTTAGACTGGACCAGAGTGCCCCCACATTGTGTTCAGTAGGGTGTATGGTCACCCATGGATGTCAAAACACCCTGACAGCGATGGGGCCTGGACAGGATCAGATTATCCAGCAGTTCTTGTGGATTCTCGTCATATTTATTTTGAATTATCCTCTTAATTTTGTGAACATTGTACTACAGCGGGGTGACAAAAGAAAAAGAGAGAGCAAATTGAGAAGAACTTACAGACCTGGATGTACAGAAGCTATTGCGACTCCTTATTGATGATCTGACCTGCAGCAGAAAAAAATAAAAAGTCAACGTGTGTTCATCATATGCATCATATTCAATGTATGCTCAGTCATAATGAGACATCAGTGGTTTCTGATGTCATACTGAAAGTTTAATGAGGACGTCAGTAAAAGGCCTGAAGTCCTTCATGTCCTGCAGTTCATGATCTCTTATTCAGACAGGCAAAAGACACTAGTTAAAATGTTATAACCTGATATTTCATGTTCACAGTAAACCATAACACTCACTTCCACAAGGAAAGCATACTTCAAATCAAATGCAAAGCTCGAGTTCTCATTCAAAACAAGCTCTTGGTCCAAAGCCACAGACCAAAGTCCAGGGCCAAGAAGGAGAGAGACACAAAGTCTGGAGCCAAAACCCAAATGGGAAGATGTGGGGATAAAACGGAACAGAAGCCGTGGACAATTTGTGGGTAATAAAAGCTCTACTGCACATTCCAAGCACGCAGCCTAAACTAACACCGCCTTTCATACCAGCAGCTATAAATGGTGTGTTTGTAGTCACTCTGCTTTCTCCATTACATTCACTACTCAGTAAGAACCTCTTTGGGGCGCTCTCTGGATCATGGATACAACACATCTCAGCCTGGATTATTTATTGCCTGTTTACACATTACTCAGCAAGTTTCAACAGCCAAAAATGTCACCTTTTGGATTTTGGAGTTTAAGTCATTGCTTTTTTTACTCTAGTGCCAACTGTAAAGTAGAGTAGAGGAAAATAATAGACTGTATAATGTGGTGCCATCCCTAATCTGTATTACATTACACATTCTGAATACAGACATACATCAGGAAATGACCACCTGGGGCCAACAAGCCCAGTGAGTACCTGACCCTACATGGTCCTTACAGGCATCTGACCAGTTCAAGAACACAAATCTCACATTTGAAGTGGGACAGAAACTAGAGTGACCCAGTGGTAGTAAAGTCGCCTCACGGTGTTGAGCCACTCTAGTTTATAAGCCACCTCTGGCTCGATGAGGTTTCTGAGGTGAGACGTGAGCAGTGGGAGGGTCCAGCCTTTGTCCAGCTTCTCAGGGAGGAGGCTGGATCTGTCTCGAGTCCATAGGTGCCTCCATGTTACAGAGTGAGGCTATTTTCATGTTTTAAGTTGGTCTGAGTTTACGCTGGCCCAATGTGAGGTCCATAAATTGGTTTTTATAGATTGGTGTGGAAGAACTTGATAAGTTGTAACCCCAAAATTAATGAATAAGTCATACTTGATCTCCAATTTCCAGGTCAAACAAACATTGGCACTGATCTAACAGCTGAATGGATATGGATATGTATGCTCATAGTCTTGTTCCAGATTTCAATGGAGGAGCCAGCCTAATGTTACAAATCTGAACCAACAAAGCAGCATGAGACCTGAAGGAGGCGCTGTTAGCCTTTCGTTCAGTTTCCACTTACACCACCCTAGCTCTGCAAGTGAGAATGAGAGAGCCAATTCTCTTCTCACATCCATTTTAATGCCAGTGGTTCTGGATATGAAACTTCATTTGGCAACTGACTGTCTATAGAGTTGGATGCCATTTCTGTCTCTGACCAATTTGTGAACTTTTAGCTTCAGTTAAAACAACTTAAACTAAAATATTCTTTACTAAAAGTTCTTGTCAACAGATTTTAAATGGTAAATCTTCATTTCACTATGACTTTAAGCATTTAAAAAAGGTAAGATCACCCAGTCCTGGTCCTATTATGCACCTGTACATATCATTATCCTCCATTCTCATCCCATCCAAGACACATGTCGACAGACTTGATTCATTTTCAACCAAAAAAAAACACAAAAAGGATAACTTTGTTTTAAAAATGTCTGCTTTGCCAGTATGGGTACACATTACATCAGTTAAGAAAATTGGTAGTTTAGAATAAACACAGTCATATAACTATTATTATACTACATGTTTAATACTTGTACTTGCAATTCAACACACATACTTCTGTAATGTATCAAAGATATGTCTTAGTCAGGAATAAAAGTTCTGTAATGTATCCAAAACATATAAACATGTATATATGTATAAACATGGTCTCTACCCTTCTTCAGATGCTCGGAGCTTTACTAAATACTTACCACTGTAGACTATTAAATAAGAAAGAGATACTTTTTTGTACTGGATACAAATTCAGGTTGTTTGGTTGGATAATAATAAAAAAGATATAGTGATATCTGAAAAATAATGATATATGATCAGTTTAGCACTGTTAAAAAATGTATATCTAATCTGGCAGCCAAAGACTTTTACACTCATGCATATATATATATATATATATATATATATATATATATATATACGGTTGGGGGGTGGGTGTAACCGTGCAGTAGCAGCCGACTCTCAGTCACTTGATGGATCATGGATCTCCACACATTTCTGTCCTTCATTGATGTGATTTCATCAGGATAGTGGAGTAGTTTGCCATTGCTTTCTCCACCCCTCCCCATTAATCCAGGCTTGGGACCGGCGTGCAGCTGTTTCCAGTTACATGGCTGGGGTGTTTTGCATACACAAGTCAATGACAATTTGAAGACGCCAATTAACCTAACATGAATGCCTTTGGACTGTGGGAGGAAACCGGAGTACCTGGAGTAAACCTACGCAGACACAGGGAGGACATGCAGACTCCATAAAAAGTTTATAGGTTAGTATAAAAAAAAAAAAAAATTGAAAGTGATAAAATCGTGAACTCAGTATCATGAATCAAATCATGAGCAGAGTATATCGTTATGCCCTTAGGTGTAATACACGTAACATAAGCAGGTTCTATATGAGTATGCATTATAAATAGAATGGTGTATTTCTAGATAAGTGAATGCAAGCTTGCCATAATGCTGTCACAAAACACACCCTTCTTTTTTTTAGCTACCGATATGGCCCTACTTGCAGAGGAGGTGTGTGGCTGCAGAGTTCAAAGGTTATCCGGTGGCATGATGGGGGATAACGCTGCATTCATCCTTAAGCATCTTACAGAAGGACAGCCGATCTTAATACCGTATCCTGACTTGAATGTGCATCGACTTGATTCGATCGACTGCTTAATATAGTGCTGAGAATGGGTGAACTGATCTACAGAGTCCTAAATGCTTTAATCTGCTCATCACGGATAACAAGTAATGAGATTTTAGTATCATTGTGTTGACTTGCATTGTAGCTTTTCTTTTTTGTTCGCTTGGTGATGCTACCCACTATATGCTGACCAATTTGCCAAGAGCAAGCACACACTGAGTTGTACTGTAACACTGTAACAGTTTATTAGAGGTAATCACATTATTGCTCTACCTTGAACACATTTTGGGATGGTGGCCTATTTTTAGCGACACTGAGGTGGTTTTAAACTTCAGCAGCACACCTGCGTCTGTATTACTCAGTCATGTATGCCCAGACTTATCACTATCACACCAGGCCCTGTCCTTCTGTCTCTCTGTTTTTCAGTAACTTGTGTTCCACCTCATCTAGTTAGAAATATTGCCTTTCTCTTCTGTAGGAGTGTAAGCAGAACAGGGCTACACAGTCATAACAAATGTTTAATATGAATTTTAAACCATTTCTTTTGATCTATTTCTGTTTATTTAGTTATATTGTTTAGTATATTGTTTGCTATTCCATATCAGGATTTTGTTTTTAGGTTGTGTATAGAATAACTTATTTTCCCCAGTCCTTAAGAAAAGATTTATACTCATTTATTTTAGTATTTACCTTAATCTATTTAACAGGTATGATGAGGATTTTAACCATGAGCCCTGTCTACGCAATGGTCACAAAGCACATTGGGCTGTGGCTTCAGGTCAGTTTTGGTTTCCTAAACTCAGTACATGAATGCATTTTTGTTTCTTGCCCCTGTGGAGGACTGGTAGGTAGCGGCACTCGGGAACAGGACTGGGATTGGTGGTACATGTTATCGGATACATCTTTATATGCATCAGCACATTCAAGCACAGCATAGAGAAGTGTTTTAACGCTTCAGTGGTTCATTCGAGCCAGGCTTATTTCTTAAAGAGTACATGGCACAGAGCAAGGTTTGATTAGAGACTAAAAGAAAGAAGGAGATGATCCATTTTGGTGTTGTAGTCAAACATCAGGATTTTGAAGGCACATAGGGAGCCGGAGGAGAGAACACTGCAGTGGGGTGACATGATGTCATAAAATGTGGGTAAACTGAAGATGAGATGTGATGCTGCATTCTGAATCAATTGCAGGGGTCTGATTGTACACATGGGTCAGCCAGAAGAGTGTTGTATGTAGCCTTGATGTAGCAAAAGACTGGACAGTGACCTGAGTTACTTCTCTGGAAAGGACTTTTCTAGTACTCTTGATGTTTCAGAGGAGACTGGCAATATAAGCAGAGAAACTCTGTTCTGGTTATTAAAGATTATTATTGAATGGGGTTAAAGTTAGGTCAGACCAGTCAGTAAGTTTCTTCCAAAACTCACTAAACCATTTGTTAATGAAGCTTCCTTCGTACATAAGAAGTTGAGATGCTGAAACTGAAAATAAATTTTCTCAGGAAAGCCATTACTGAAACAAACTCATCAAATAAAGCCCCATATCACTCTTTGCTATTTGACTTTTTAAGTATTTCCCACTGTGACAATGAAACTTAGTATTAAACATTTCGCTAAATGCCTGAAGCATGGTTTTAGAAAAAATCTGCTCACAAAAATTAGAGGATATTAGAAACTGAATGTGAAGAGGATCCCACAAGAACTCCTGGACAATCTGATCCTGTCCATGCCCCATCATGGGGAACCCCCTGTCAGAACCTACTAAACAGTCAGTGTGGTTCTCTCGTCCAGTTTAACATGTTTTGTTCACCCCTATTAACTGTCAAATTTTTTTCTGAAATTTTTTTACTTTATTTCTGTTCGCCTACATCCCATCCCATCAGTAGGTGAGTTAAATCCAAATGGGGATCATGGTTTTTACTGGGTTAATGTGTCACTTAATACTCAAGCACAAAAACTGAGTTTGTATCTCATTTGCAAAATCAGCCTAAACTTTTCAGTCATGTTGTTATGTTGATTTTATAATTTGTAATGAAAAACATTGTATTAAATTAAGAAATAATGCAAAAATAGAAGCATTTACACTAGTGGTCTCGACTTTTGGACCCGACTATAATTTATCAGTTTTAAGATTATTTCATCATATTGTCTGTGCTGTTTCTTAGTCAATGCATACATTCTTAGATAGGACCTTCCAAAACATTTAATGTGACTTTTAATATTATTGGTTGCATGGCAAGCAGAATAAATGCTGCATATTTATCATTTTTTAGGTATTTTACTTGGCTTGGCAGAGGGGACTATCAACCCTGAAGAGTTGTCCACTGATGCTACCCTGCCATGGCTTCATTTTTCTCAAGGTGGTGCTCCTGCAAACTGGTTGAAGAACGCAGTTGAGTTCTATATCTTGGCCAAACAGGGCAAGAGTCTCCGCTATCAGTTGTGGAAGGTAGATACAGTGGCACAGAGCAATTCCCAGCTGAGAGAAATGCATCCTCAGAGGGCTGGAGATGGATCTCTCTATGTGCTTCCCCCTGGCGGGGTGGAGGAGGGACTAGCAGGCCAAGTGGTTCTGCTCTATGCATGAGAAACGGACAAAACAAGTGCCAGATCATCCAGAACACAATCTGCATTTTACCAGTTGTGCTGAATGTTTGGTGAGCTTATAGCCAGCAATTTTGTATGTCGCTTTGTAAACCAGTGTGCAATTGCCTTTGATCCACTAGGTGGCCTTATGTCAATTATACTCAAGAAGCTGCAGCTGTTCTGGGAAATGTATAAGGAATTTCCTGAAACTACTCTGACTCAGAAAGAGAGAGCCTGGAAATTTTCCTCTGGATTTTTTCCCATGAGTGAAAAAAAAGAACAAAATGGTTTGGTCTTGCAAAAGAAAATTGGATCTTTTTATTTATCTATGTTTGTATCCATTTGTTGTCAGGTACTTTCAAACATGCTTTGTTCGAGCAGGCTATAATACGAAAGTGAATAAATAACATCTCTGCTGTCTCATCATAGACTGTAGACTCATCTGTAGACTGTAGATGTGCCAACTGTGATGATTTTCTGGCATTTCCCCATATTACATGGGTGTGGAGGTCAGGGTGTGGTGTGCTCAGTTCATTCAAAAAGGGATTAGTCTATCAAAATAGACATAAGTTACATCAGTCCAGTGCAAATATTCTCAAGAACCTGTTAGTACGTCAGGTTTACATATATAAATATAAATGTGAAGATTTTGTCTCGCCCCTGGACGCTCAGTTTAAGTCTTAATTCTGAAACCCTGTTTTGATTGACAGCTATTTTGAGATAAACATAACTTAATTATTGGGAGCTCAAGACCATCCTGGATTTTGCAAGTAAAGTCAAAAGACAAACCTGTTTCTGTATTTGCTTGGCAACATTACTTGACCATTTCCATTGTACATTTCTTACTGTAAATAAAACTTGCACTCATAGTATTTCCTTGTTTTAGTTTAACATAATTTCAACATTTCCGTTATCGAATTTAATATAATTTTGTTAGTTTGTTGTTGGACAGTGCAAGGCCTCAGCTGTACAAACTGTTATCATTAGTCTCAACTCTGAGTTGAGTTTAGTTATCATTAGTGGCAACAATTGGAGCTACATCTGCTGGTGTAGAAGGGATTTTCTCCTGTTTAAAAGGCTCAAGTCTTACACCCACAACACAATGGGCCAAGGCCGTCTAAGCAGCCTAGCTCTTCTGGCCATTGAGAGGACACTGGCCAAGTCCCTGGAAAAGACACCTACTTGGTATGATAGGGTCACAGACAATTTCCTTAAAAAGGAACAGAGAGCAGAATTTATGTATAAATAAATTGACAAATGTTATGATGTAAGCTGATGAGCTTTCCATCTTTGAAAGACCAGCTGCCACCACTGCAACTGAGGAATGCAGAAAATTGTCTCTGACTGTACGACACATCAATACTTGAGGCAGATGGGTTACAACAGCAGAACACCACACTATGTGCAAGGTAAGAACAGACAACGGAGGCTACAGTTTATATGGACTCAACAAAATTCGACAACAGAAGATTGAAAAAAAACATTGCCTGGTCTGATGAGTTATAAGATCTGCTACTGTTCAGATGATAGGGTCAGAATTTAGCATTAACAACATGATAGCATGGATTCATCCTGCCTCATATAATCGGTTCAGACTGCTTCTGGTGATGTAATGGCAACTAAAAGCATCAATGCAATGCCATAGCCTACCAGAGTGTTGCTCACCATGTCCATCGCACAGACAAGCCGTCACACAAAATGATCATTCCCTGGCCCCGTAATAGCGTAAATGCTCGCCTGCATGCTGTGAATTCCTAGATAAGTTGAGGACCTCCTCACTGACTTTGAACAGGATAGTTAAAAATTAAAAACTTGACTTATGGGAATAAACATTCATCAACTTATTGAAATGACACATCAACTATATTTATCAACGTAAACTAGGTAATGGTCATAAAGAGTTATGAATTTGAAAATGTTCATGTCCACACAGGGCAATAATTAAGAAGTTTAAAATCATCTTCAAACTTTGATGGGATATGTGCCAAAACAAATATAAAATACCAGTTGGAGGAGGATTTAAATTGGAAATATGACTTCACACAGATATAGCCGCTCCATATTTAGATCTTTCAGCAGAACAATGATCCAAAACCCCCACTGAAGTTCACACAAAACTGGTTCAATTATCACTGACTCAAGTGTTTGTATTGAGGATCCCAGTCATGCCTACATACATATAACAAACAGTTAACTCAAATCACAGTCATTTTATTGAGGGCTGCCTGGTTCAGAAAACGTGAGATTCAACAAGCTGGTTAGATTAGTCTCTCTTTTCTGCATCACAGACCTGTGTGTGTTAGTATGATCTCATTGGAGTAGAGAAGGGGTGAATAATATTGGACTGCAAGATATACAAAATGTATATTATAACATTTACTCATTTGGGTAGCACAGTTTGGTGTAGTTTGCAATGCTGAATTCAGGTTATTATACTACCATTTACTGACTAGCATTTTTAAGGAAGATAGCTTGAAAAAAAAGTTTTGGCTAGCCACATATAATAATTTTTAGGGTAACACAGTAACATGATTACATTTTTCTGTAACAAGGTAAATTCTGTCAGATTACAAACAAACAAAAACGTTACTTGTTACTAATTTTTTTTATACACTAAGCATAAAACATTTCCCCACACTGATTTATGCATAGCTTCTCTTGTGACTGTAGAAGTACTGAGCGATTATTCGGCCCCAAATGGCTCTTATTTTCATTCAGCCTCTAATTTCCATAATAATTATGGTTGGTTAAAAAAAATGTAATGTGAAAACATCACATAGTTACAATTAAGCATTTTACTTAAAAGGTAAGTTAAAATATAACAGAGTATAGTGAAATTACTTGAAGTGAAAATACATGTTTAATGTTGCTTCTACTGCTACATTTGTTCCTAAATAAACTGTCTATCAACTTTGTACTTTTAAGTGTTGTTTGTAGATTTGACTCCAGTACATTTTGAATACATTTTAGAATGTAAAAGTAATGAGATTAGTAATTACTTCCTGGTTATTTAATTACATGTAAAGTATTCCCATTCAAACTTTAGTTATTAATGTGGGAGTGTAATCAGTAATGGATTACTTTTTTAAATTGTATACATAAAAAACATATCTGGTTGGCCTACACAGTAAATTACCAAACACTTCATAAAATCTACCAAAAGCCCATATTAGACCAATAAACCAAAGGCATTCTTTAAACTAGCAAGGGCATCAGTTACTTTTCCATACACAAAATGAACATCATTAATTAAAAAATATATTTTTTACTGTTAATGTGTTCTCCATTTCTCATCCATGGCAAGGTAACATCCACTTTGGTGATAAATTGCATAATCAAGTTTGTATTTAAAACCCTTATTTTTTATGCACAGTCGTGCCCCTACAACTGATTGCCTAGCAGAGGGGTATATCCCTCAATTCTTTGTGCCCTGTTGCAGTAGTAGTTGTAGTCTAGAAATGAGACCGAAGAAGAGAATAACCACCTGCCTCTGACAAAGCTGCAAACTATGAAAAGTGTTTTGAAATAATTATGCTGCATGTTTCTTTGGTTGTTAAGCACTAGCCTAAAACTACAGAAACTTAAACCTCAAAAACCGGTTGTTCTAAAACGTGCTAAGTAAAAGATCCAGTGTTGACAAAGTGCTTACTTCCTGGTTATAGATGTGCAAGTTTAGTACAGTATATAATATTTCAAGTAAAACAAATGAAAAGTAAGTAATACCAATTATAAAGACTTTTTAGTTGAGTAACGGAAAAAATTACTTCAAGTCAGCCAGTAGTCACAGGTCATTGAGCAACTGCTGTATGTTCAAGGAAATTTTGAAAGCAGGAACAGGCAGTGGAACATATGTTGTCATTACTCACAGTCCTATTTGGCCCATTTTAACCTTTCAGCAGTGCATCCAAATAATGTTTTAAAGGAAAGAGTACAATATGGTTAAACTCCATATACAGTGCATCCAGAAAGTATTCACAGCGCTTCACTTTTTCCACATTTTGTTACGTTACAGCCTTATTCCA
>JAVSBV010010991.1:0-12544 GCA_033117975.1 Parotocinclus spilosoma
GACTGTGGGAGGAAACCGGAGTACCCGGAGTAAACCCACGCAGACACGGGGAGGACATGCAGACTCCACACAGGAAGGGCCCGAGCCGCTCCACCCTGGGATTGAACCCGGGACCTTCTTGTTGTGGTAGCGGTGCTACCCACCGAGCCACCGTGCTGCCCAGAGTAAACCCGGGAGGACATAAAAACTTAACACGGGTGGAGTCGCAGGTCTGGATCTGTGGAGCTGCAAGGCGACTGCATTAACCATTTGTACTGTCCTGCAGCCCAAAAGAGCAACACTGATGCCTTAGAGACCAAGCAGCTACTGTTTAGCATTTTCCAATACTGATACCAATTCCGTTATTTGAACTCTGGGTTTCCAATATGAGCACCTCTTTAAAAAATAGGTTTATTTTAAATTATTTATGTCATACTGTGTCTAGTACAAGGCTATAACTAATGTCAAGTCACGTATCGAACTTTTTACACTAGAACATCAAAGCTCAAACTTTCCTACATTGACTCATGCTTTTCAAGTATCTAGGTCAACGACTTTATAGGTGACAGTGGCAACGAAAAACTCCTTAAATGTTATGAGAAAGAAATCTCTGGAGAACCGAGACTTAACAAAGGGACCCAACAAAGTCACCGCATATAACATATTTTTAACAATACGACTCAAAAATTACAAACTTGGATTTATTGCTTCAAACTTCCATTAAACTTTTCTACTGATCTTCATCTCATGCTTTGTGAGCTTTAACATGTCTTAGCCTTTTCACTCTGTTCCCCTTAAAAAAGACCTGTTACCTTTCTAAAAAGATCACTCGTGACTTCTTTGGACGGTATGAAGGTGAACTATAAAGCTATGACAGGCCTTCCAATTATCTTGTTTGTCTTGTCCTGTTTAAAGTCCACCTGTGGTAAATCCATTTGTCTGGACATGCTTTGGAAAGACCCACACTTGTCTATATAAGGTCTCACTGCTAAAAAAAAGTGCAAAAAAATCAGGAGAAAAGAACTGCCTGTAGAGCTCATAGACAGAAATGTGTGCAGACACAGATCTGGAGAAGGCAACAAAAAATACAGCTGAACTGAAAGTTCCCAAGAGCACGGTGAGAGCTTCTTAAACGGAAGAAGGTTTTACCAACCAGGACTTTTCTTTGACATGGCCAATCCACCCAACTAAACCATTGGAGGAGAAGGGCATAGGTATGAGAGGTGACCAAGAACCCAATGGTGGCTGAGCCTCAAAGATCCTATGGGCAGAAGTCAGAGACAATTCTAGAAGGTAAAACATTACTGTAACACTTTACCAAACTGGGCTTCATGGCAGAGTGACAGACAGAAGCATCTCCTTAGTTAAAGATCAAAAGCCAGTTTTATTTTTGTTTAACACTACAGGTGCCATGGCAGCATCACCTACATAAACCTAGAGGTGCTGAGCACCGGTCATTTAATTTGCTATGACTTCCTACTAATAGTGTTGTGCTACGGGTTTAAAATGCAGACTTGTGGACTCATTCCCTCTTGGTTGTGTGCAACCAGCAAGAATGTGTATTTTTGTTTATATTCCATATCATGCATTTGTATTCTGATTTTACACTCTGTGTGTGTGTGTGTGTGTGTGTGTATGTGTGTGTGTGTGTGTGTGTGTGTGTGTGTGTGTGAGAGAGAGAGAAAGATTGTAAAACAGTGAGTAAGTATACAACCTGCTTGCATGCATTACGTAACTAATCCAAAAGCCTTGTTGCAATAATTTAAATGTGTTTTTCAGTACACTTAATTTAAATGATAAATTTAGCAAAACAAACAAATACAAATATCTAAATGCTAAAATTTAAAACTATTTAAGAATTAAAGTGTAATTAGCAATCAGCAATATTAAAAGTATTAGTAAAACTTACTAATTATAACTCCTTTCATTGAAAGAGATTTAAATGACAACTTCTGGTTAGCGCCACTTCAGTTCATCTCCTTTGCCAGTGAGTTGGTCATAAGAATGGACATTGTTCTCCACACAGTCTCTTTTGTGTTAAGCCCACCAATAAAACCAAGGTGTATTGTCTGTATATTAATTCAAGAAAGCAAAAACATAGAAAATTAATGAGATACATGCACTAGTCTGGCACATGACTAAAAAGGATAAATCTAAACACCAACTTGTTCTTCTGCTCTGGTCTTATCCTGATCTGCTCATCCAATAGTCAGTTCCTGAATGGATGACAGGAAGACCACGGTCTGTTATATCAGGAACGTTAGTGGGACTACCACTTGTAAGCTTCAGCACATGAAACGAGAACTTTAAAGCTTCCAAAAAAGCCAAGATTTCTAGTAACACAGCTGAAAGATAAGAACAAAGACAAACGTTGCATCCTTAATGATAACAGTTACATCTGAATGCTATGACCGCCACTTGTTTCCACATTCACTGTCTATTAGACCAGCCCTGTTTACTATGTAAGAGCACTTTGTAGTTCTACAATTATACAATTACAGCCCATCTGTCATGAATTCCAGTGACACTGACATTGTGCTGATAATAAATAGTGAATTTAGAAACATGGAGTGGTCATCATGATATTCTGATATGACTGTATAAGCTGTGGTATTTTATTTCCTTTTTCAGACCTATCAACGATTACTATCTATAGTCTATATAATTTGTTAATATTGCAGTGATTTACCATTTCTAAGCTCCTTGCTAATTGAGGCTGCACACAAAAATACTTAAATAATACTGAATATATGGACGTGCCAAAAAAACAAACAAACAAAAAAAACACTTGTACAAACAAACCTATGCAAAATATGAAGACCCAATACTATAGTGTCAAATATTTAACAAGGGATAAGGCATCCAGCATAGCAGGTGCAAAAACTGTACTTCATTTTATAAACTTACTAGACGTATTACAATCTAAATTGGCCGTAACACCTGTTCTCTAAAAATAATCTTTCCACTGCTGTTGTTAAACAGCACCTAAATTAACATAAGTAAAACAACAACACTATACTACATACTGTAAACAGTAAATTGTAAACTATTAACCGTATACGTATACAGAACGATTTGTTTCTAATGCTGATATTCAACTAAATCAAATAAATTATACCACAGGAAAACCGTTACTCACAGAGTCGTTTGACGGAAAACTTTCCAGGATAATCTGCAGCCCATCCAACCGAGCCTCGAAGAACTTTCAAGAAAATCTTCAGCCCGTACTACCTCAGCCCCATATGAGTATATGACACAATCGGGCCGAATCCGTACACGCTCACTCTGGCCAATACTATCAACTTTGCTGGAATCGGCTCTTATGCATATTGCCAACACATCAGTTTAACGCGCCTTAACCGTATCCTGCCTGATTCCAGTGCGCCGGCGCCAACTCAGCCATACGCCACCCGAGCTCGGGCCGACACTTTGTTAGCTGTGTAGGGATGGGTATTTGGAGGTATGTGTGGGTAAGGATGGGTATGTAGGGGTTTGTGTGGGTATGTATGGTATTTCGGGGTATGTCTGGGTAGGGATGGGTATTTCGGGGTATGTCTGGCTGACCTTGTAGCAATAGATTGCGGACCAGAATTAGCGTTAGCTGCACAATCATCCAGTGTTTTCTTCAGGAAATGCACGATTCTAGTTAATAATTTCTTCTTTACTCTGTACCAATTGTTTTTGTTCTGTTATTCATTTAATCGCCTTAACTGTAATAAAGCCTTATGGCAGACAGTTATCTGATAAAAATAAATAAACAAATAAAAAAACTGAACCACATTCATATATGTTAGCTCCCCCACAACATCTCAAACTCCATACTCCACTAGCAGTGCATTTTCCCAGCCTGAATAATACAGCTCTGTCACGGCCAGTTTTAAAAGCTTTTCCATAACGCACATTTGGACACAGTACAGGATTTTAATCTGGAATGGTACTGCTCCAGACTAGCACTTTGAACATTCTGTAGACATTGACTTTTGGTCCACAATTTGCATATCTTTGAGTGAAATGTCACAATTTACAATCTAGAACCTTTCAGAAGCATGAGTTCTTTCAGAGGCTTATATTAGGCATGTCTACATTGGGCAGAAATGAGGAAGTAAGAATAGTGCAGTTAAACTATAATTGGTCAATTAGTCCTGATGCAGAAAGAGATAACCTACTACCGCATTACAGTAGCATTACAGGAACAGGCACTGGCTGGTCTCGTCTTCAAGCTTCTCTAATATACATCCTCTAAGCCCCCCAAACAGGCAGAGATGATGAGTCACACTCCCCAAAATAGACGGCGGAAGATGGCTATAATAATCATATTTCTGGGTTACGGTTACCAAGTCCCGATTTAGAAATATTGATCTCATATTTACATGGTATATAAACAGTAAAGAGTGTGCACCACGTTTCATGTTCAGTGCCTTAAGGGTGTTTACAGTAAGATCTCATAAGTTTCATTTTATTTAAGTAGTTTTAAAATAACCATAAAATGTTTTGCTTTCTGTTGTTTCATTCTTAACCCATTAACTGCCCCAAATGGGGATCATGGTTTTCAATGGTTTAATCTTCTTACTTAGTAACCTATTATTCATTTTCCTCTTTACTTTCCATACCCCTTCTATTTTTCATTCTTTCACCTATTTATATGAACTAATGCACTGAATATTTGACTTTATTTATAACTTGTGAGACCCTATAAGTTAGACCTCATCTAAACCGATGTCATTCTGCTTTTAAAGATTTGGAAACATCTGGCAACCAGGCTATCTGCTATTCCAGGACTAACACAAAACATATTTTTGTTTCTTTTTGATTTATAGGCTTTGCTATAGAATCCACAAAAGCATACTTGGTAGATAGTGGGACTGTTGTATATAGCTTTGCTCTCCAATTTGTAAATAAAATAAAAACATGCCCCCCCCCAATTAAGTTTTACTGCTCCTAATACAAAGTCAACTGAAACAGACTGTGTATTGTTTGAAAGTTTTCAAGATTGTTTCAACGATACTTCTCTTAAGGAAGTTTTGGGGTCTTATTATATTAGGTATTAGCTGATAAATCTAATAAGCTAAATACATATTTGTAATAAGCTAAATACATATCTGTAAAAATCAAAAGACCACTTTAGATTTTCATAAATTCAACATAGCTACATGTTCAGCCACTGCACAATCTGATGAATTCCAACATATCTCTCATAACCTCTCATTATACTTAATGACATACTGATTAGATGATTCAGGATCACTCGGCGTCTGTGAGACCCAGTGGCCTGTTATTAGATGTTTTGCTTCATAAACAGATACAAGTATTCGGACATAGCCCCTCACTCCTCCAAAAGAACTGGGACACGCCCCTGCATGCAGCCAAAAGTAATCAGGCATGACCCTATATGTCTCCAAAAGTAATGGGGACTGCACACAGCCAAAAATATTGGGACATGTCCTTGCACGTAGTTAAATGCATCGGGACATGACCACAGCAACGGCCAGGGATACCTTAGCAACCACCTAGCAACACCAACTGTCAACACTTTAGCAACCACCTGGAATATCATAGAAATCACTTAGCAACACCATGGCAACCAAAAGTTCTGCTACGCGCAGACAAAGTATTGGGACACAAGCCATATTCTTTCCACTTGCCACATTTCAAGCACATATCTAGTTAGTATTTTATCATCTATTGTTTTGAGGGCAATTTTGAGCACATCACAAATTCAGTAACAATCCAGTTGAGAGTAATTATTTGAGGTTTGTACTAGGGTGAAAATAGTACAGCCAAAAAAAATAATTTTAGTAGTAAAGTATAGTAATAAAGTATTAGCAGAAGAGCAGAAGGGAGTTCTGAGGTGTACTGTAGTGCACAGTGTATAACAGACGTTTTACTATGACGACGCCCAAACAGTGTTTCGAGCTACTAATTCTGTTGTTTTGGTTAGCCTGCTGGACGATTAGCTGAGTGTGAAATGGCTAGCGATGAGAGCAAGATTGAGCTGGAACAACCAAAATCACCCTCGCATCCATCTCCTGTGTAGAAATATTTTGGTTTCCCCGTCAGTTACAACAATTACGGGCAAAGAATGGTGGACAAAACGGTAACTGTGTGTAAACTTTGCTCAATGCGAGTATTAAACATCGGTGCTAATACTTCCAATATGCAAACTCATTTGCGGAGACACAGTCCAAACGTGTCACTTACAGGATCAAAGAGAAAACACGAGTCGTAGCAGCTGCTTCTCCTGACAGCATTTAAGAAGCCGCTAAGTGCCGATAGTGAACGGGCAAAGCAAATTACGTGCGCCATAAGGAAGTTTATAGCTTCTGATTTGCAGGCCTACTCTGATGTAGATGATCCTGGATTCCGCAATTTGCTGTTAATTGAGTGTCGTTATAAAATTCACACTCCTTTTTATGAAAACTTCTAGTACCAGTCATCATTTTAAAAAATGGAGTTTGTATTGGCCTCTGTGACCTCTACATTAAAAAAATAAAATAGAAATGAAATTCATTTCTTTCTGTAAATGTTGTATGCTGTATTGAAAATGTATCGTATCGTGGAGCAAAAACAGCAATACGTATCGTATTGTGAAATTTGTGTAACGTTTCACCCATAATAAACGACGTTCGAGTTTCACAAATACGTTACAAGCATTTTTTATTCATAAACATTTATTCACGTTACAAAAACAGATCCCTCATTTAACACAACATATATAACTATACTATATAAATATGGCTATTTTCTGTTTCTTTTCCTTATGGGAGGTAGGCTATAGTTGCTCAATAAATGTCAGTACCACCGTCTCATTGTAAAATGCATTCTTTTTAAGTGCATAATAAAGGAATTCAATTGTAGAAGCTCTTTGTGAGGTATCAGCTCATAAAAAGAACAGTACATATCAAGAAATCCAATGACCGCTTTTAGCACAGCATTGTTGTGGAAGTTTGGTCACAAAATGTTACAAAAGCTGTCCAATCAGTAGGAGACCTTATTCAAATGACTTCATATAACAATCCATGTGAAACGAACTACAAATATGATCATACCTTTACAAGCAAATTTAACATGTAAAAACAATAATTTGTATTTTGCCTGTACTTTACTCAGTACATAGTACATTCTCCCATCTGACTGTGTCTCTGGTTGAATATGCAGCTGTAGGCATGACAGAAATAAATCACTGATGGTTTGGCAGCCCATTCAGATCTTAGGCAGAAGCATATGGCACAGTAGCAAATGCTACAATCACAATGAACAGTTTTTCCTCCTAGTATTACCTAATACTACTTATAGCATTGTGATTCTTATGTCAGAACCTTGATATTCTTTTTAAAAGCTAATGCAACATGTCACCATTATTTTTTCATCCACAGACTGATGATTAAGAGCGACATATTAAGTAAGATAAGGATTCTACAACCCACATTTCAAAGAAGTTGGGACATTGTGTAAAAGATAAATAAAAACAGAATATGATGATTTGCAAATCCGTTTCAAAGCATATTTAATTGAATACACTACAAAGACAAGATATTTGCAAATATTAAGTAATTTGGAATTTGATGCCTTTAGTATGTTCCAAAAGAATTGGGACAGGGGCAACAAAAGACTGGGAAAGTTGAGGAATACTTAAACAACACCTGTTTGGAACATTCCACAGGTGAGTAAAATGATTGGGTATAAAGGGAACATCCCTGAAAGGCTCAGTTGTTCACAGCCAAGGATGGTGTAAAGTTCACCACTTTGAACAACTGCATTAGCAAAAAGTCCAACAGTTTAAGAACAACGTTTCTCATCATGCGATTGTAATGAATTTAGAAATTTTATCATCTACAGTCCAGAATATTATCAAAAGATTCAGAAAATCCAGAGAAATCTCTGCAAGTAAGTAGTAAGTCTAAAAACCAGCATTGAATGACCGTGACCTTCAGTCTTGATGCCACCAGTTTTTCTGGGCCCGAGCTCATCTGAGATGGACTGACGCAAAGTGGAAAAGTGTCCTGTGTTCTAATGAGTCCACATTTAAAATTATTTTTGGAAATCATGGGCATTATGTCCTACGGGCCAAAGAGAAAAAGGACTGTCCGGATTGTTATCAGCACAAAGTTCAAAAGCCAGCATCTCTGATGGTATGGGGGTGTGTTAGTGCCCATGGCATGGATAACTATCACATCTGTTAAGGCACCATTAATGCCAAAAGGTACATACAGGTTTTCGACCAACATATGCTGCCATCCAAGCAACGTAATTTTCAGGGACCCTGTTTATCTCAACAAGACAATGCCAAGCCCCATTCTGCATGTGTTATAACAATGTGGCTTCATAGTAAAAGAGTGTTGGTACTAGACTGGTCTGCCTTCAGTCCAGAACCTGTCTCCCATTGAAAATGTGTGGTGCATTATAAAGTGCAAAATACGACAACGAAGACCCCCGACTGTTGAGCACCTGAAGTTGTACATCAAGCAAGAATGGGAAAGAATTCCACCTACAAATCTTTAACAATTAGTTTCTAAATGCTTATTGAGTGTTGTTAAAAGGAAAGGTGATGTAACACAGTGGTAAATACCATATACCGTCATATAATCCGAAAACGGTATAACGGCATGAAAAATTCAATATCGCCCAACCCTAGCTGAGTCCACTACTCTACTCACTCTACACATCCGACTGCCGCCCTGCCCACCCGAAAAACATCATTGTGAAATTTGCTGATGACACAACGGTGGTGGGACTGATAACAGGGGGTGACGAGACGACTTACAGAGATGAGGTCCTGAAACTTGGTGAGTGGAGTGCAGCTAACAACTTGCACTGAATATCACCAAGACGAAAGAACTCATCCTGGATTACCGGCGGAACAGGGCCACTACACATCAATGACGAATGTGTGGAGCGAGTGGAATCATTCAAATTCTTTGGAGTACACATCTCTGCAGACCTCTCCTGGACAGTCAACACCTCGGCACTTGTTAAGAAGGCCCAGCAGCGGCTACAGTTCCTGAGGGTGCTCAGGAAAGAGCAACTACACACAAGCCTGCTGGTGACCTTCTACTGCTCCACCATAGAGAGCCTTTTAACCTACGCTGTGTCAGTATGGCACTCCAGCTGCACAGAAGCTGAAAGAAGGAGACTACAGAGGGGGTCCAACACTGCAGAAAAAGTAATTGACTGCTCTCTACCTTCCATACACTCCATCTACAACTCTCGCTGTCTCAGCAGGGCCAGAAACATTCTGAAGGACGATACTCGTCCTGGCTTCTATCACTTCAATCTGTTGCCCTCTGGTAGGCACTACAGGTCCATAACAGCCAAAACAAACAGACTTAGGATAGCTTCTTTCCCAAAGCCATCACGTTGCTAAATGGAAACCTGCACTGTCATTTACTGTGCCTCATCTATGTTGTCATATATGTCTGTCTTTGTACCTATGTTTAACTTTTATCTTTGCACAGAAACATTTTTGCACAACTTTTATATATATATATTTTTTTGTTTACATATTGCGTTGTGTGCACGTTTTAGGAGCAGCTTCCAATTTCATTGTACCAAGTATACTGTGTATGCTGCGTATAATGACAATAAAGGCTTTCTATTTTTAATCTTCTATATATACACACACCTTACTAGATTCAGGATCTACACAGTTTGTTCGTAGCTAACACACAAAAGCTCATAAGTTCTGATATCCCTAATCTGACTTGCACTACATGCTGCAGTGAATCTATTCACATGTACATCCAGACTCTCGCTTACAAGAACATAAACAGTGACTACAAACCGTTCCAGTTTCATTTACAATGACACACTGAACATGTTATGTTGTGTACATGATATTAAATATTTCATATCTGAATATGTTTTTCTTTGTGCATAAAGTTGAGATTCCCCCTTGCCACTGTCAACTTTGGCTTGGCCATTTTGGAGTCCTTTGTAAAACTGCCTTGTGACAAAAGTGGTCAAAATTGCCTATTACATCTGTTTGTTTATTTGTATTATGTCAGCTGACAGATATCAGCATCAGTGGCCATTTCAGTAAGACACACAAGGTTACATCTATACACAATATCTCAAGACTAGCCATATACATACAGTGGGTACGGATAGTATTCTGTTTCATTGCAGCCATTTGCTTAAATCAAAAAAGTTTTTTATTTCTTATTAATGTACACTCAGCCCATCTTGACAGGAAAAAACAGACATAGATTTTTTCCAAATGTATAAAAAAAGAAAAACTGAAATATCACATGGTCATAAGTATTTATTTATTTTAAGATTTTTTGCTCAGTATTTAGTAGAAGTACCATTTTAAGCTATTGCAGCCATGAGTCTTCTTGGGAATGATGCAATAAGTTTTTCACACCTTGATTTGGGATTATCTGCCATTCTTCCTTGCAGATCCTCTCCAGTTCCATTAGGTTAGATGGAGAACGTTGGTAGACAGCCATTTTCAGGTGTCTCCAGAGATACTTAATTGGGTTTAGGTCAGGGCTCTGGCTGGGCCAGTCAGGAATGGTGACAGAGTTGTTCCAAAGCCTCTCCTGTGTTATTTTAGCTGTGTACTTAAGGTCATTGTCTTGTTGGAAGGTAAACCTTTTGCCCAGTCTTGAGGTCCTGAGCACTCTAGAAGAAGTTTTCTTCCAGGATATGTCTGTACTTGGCTGCATTCATCTTTCCTTCAGTTGCAACCAATCGTTCTGTCCCTGCAGCTGAAAAACACCTGCATAGCATGATGCTGCCACCACCATGTTTCACTGTTGGGATTGTATAGGGTAGGTTATGCGCGGTGCCTGGTTTTTTTTTCCACACATACCACTTAGAATTAACGCGAAAAAGTTCAAGCTTCGTCTCATCAGAACAGGGAATCTTATTTTTCCTATTAATGTGTTTTTTGGCAAATCTCTGCAGGTTTTCATATGTCTTCCACTGAGGAGAGGCTTCCGTCGAGCCACTCGGCCATAATACCCCGACTGGTGGAGCTGCAGTGATAGTTGACTTTGCGGAACTTTCTTTCATCTCCCTGCTGCATCTCTGGAGCTCAGCCAAAGTGATATTTGGGTTCTTCTTTACCTCTCTCACCAAGGCTTTTCTCCCACGATTGCTCAGTTTGGCTGGACGGGCAGGTGTAGGAAAAGTTCTGGTTGTCCCAAACTTCTTCCATTTAAGGATTATGGAGACCACTGTGCTCTTAGGAACCTTGAGTGCTGCAGATGGTTTTTGTGACCATGGCCATATCTGTACATTGGCACAGTTCTGTTTCTGAGCTCCTTGGGCAGTTCCTCCAACCTCATGATTCCCATTTGCATTGACATGCACTGTGAGCTGTGAGATCTTATATAGACAGGTGTGTGCCTTTCCTAATCACGTCAAATCAGTTCAATTAAACACAGCTGGACTCCAATGAATGAGTAGAACCATCTCAAGAAGGATAAGAAGAAATTGACAGCTTGTGAGTTAAATATGAGTGTCACAGCAAAGGGTCTGGATACTTATGACCATATTTCAGTTTTTCTTTTTTAATAAATTGACAAAAAATTGTACATTTCTTTTTTTTTTTTGTCAAGATAGGATGGTAAGTGTACATTAATGAAAAATAAAATTAACTGTGTGTGTGTGTGTGTGTGTGTGTGTGTGTACATATATATATACAACACACACCGATACAGATCACCCATGAGTGCCGATCACTAATTAATTAATTGCCATCTGACTGTTGCTGCTCAGGGTACCTTCTTTCTATTCTCTTTTTTCTACTCCACAAAGTGTTTGTTCTACAAATTACATATTAAATTAGTTGTGTTGAAGCATTTTAAGGTTCTTCCCCCAATATGTATTTTGTCATTGCATGTGTTGCAGGATGCAAACATGCAAACTTTACATCACACTCACAGGCCGTGAAAAAAGTTCCACACGGCAGACATTGTTTCATGTTTATGATTTGTTGCCATGCTCCTGCACAGTGTAAAGCAAAGGGGCAGGGACACGCCACTAAACACAGGGCCTCTGCGGACTGCAAAGCACAGGTAATCGTTTTTTGTGATACACAATAAAAGGCATACGCTGATTACATACTTTGTCACGAAAATCTTCCAAGCTACCAATATATATATATATATATACATACACTATATTGCTCACCTATCCAAATGATCTAAATCAGGTGTTGAAATCACTTCCATGGCCACAGGTGTATACAAACCGGATTCCAAAAAAATTGAGACACTAAACAAATTGGAGGTGCCAACATCTAATATTTTATTCAGAATAGTTTAAAAAGTCAAAAGTTAAAACTGACAGAATGTATAATTTTAAGGGAAAAATATGTAGTTTCCAAATTTCATGGCATCAACAAATCCCCAAAAAGTTGGGACAAGGCCATTTTTTATCACTGTGTGGTATTCCCCTTCTTCTTACATCACTCAACAGATGTCTGGGGACAGAGGAGACCAGTTTCTCAAGTTTAGAAATAGGAATGCTCTCCCATTCATGTATAATACAGGCCTCTAACTGTTCAATCGTCTTGGGCCTTCTTTGTCGCACCTTCCTCTTTATGATGCGCCAAATGTTC
>JAVSBV010011001.1:0-12543 GCA_033117975.1 Parotocinclus spilosoma
AAAATATGACATGTAATACTGTGTCTGTAATGCCATCAGCTGTTAGTGTTTTGACAGTGGTTGTGCAGTGATTGACTATGTTCCTCTTGAATAGAGAGTCTGTGCTAATGTTCTGAAGGAATAATTGGATACTTTAGCAGGTCTGCTGTGTTTTAACAGAGTTAGTGTATGTAGGGAAATGCAGAGTTGGTATTTAGTTAATCACACATGCCCCTCATTGGACAACTTACTGTGATTGACGCCATTGGTCATCAGAAGATTTGTAATGTCGAAGGTTGGTGAGGAAGCAGTTTCAGATTCTGCTTGCTCCGATGTACATTCTGCCTCACGCTGGATATTTTCATACTCTAATGGGGCAGGAGGATGGTGCTCCGTTGATTCTTTACTACAGTAAAAACTCTTGGGTCGAGTGTACATTAACAGATTCTTGGGTGAGAACCTTTTCTTTGCTTTCTCCAAAGTACTTAGTACATGAGAGATGTTGCCAACATCGTCTCCTGAAGGTGACGGTGTAGACGGCTGCTCGGGGCTTGATGACGACCCATAGCTGGACCTCCCATTTGGATGGTTGGATCTGCTTTCCGTGGTCAAACTGTCAGACTTGTGGTGTTCAGCGGTTTCCAGAATGTCCTTGACAGATTTGGAAAACTTGCTGGGTCTGAATGGTGTTGGCATAGCTGCCTTTTTGCACTTGATTGGTGAAGTGACCGGCTGGGAGGAAGAGGCAGGTTCCATAGATGACAGTGAGGGTACGGGTAGCACAAGAGGGAGGTGACGGGTTTTCAGAGAGTGCCTGGTTACTTTGTTTCCATTGGTATCAGGCTGAAGAAAAGGACAAGGCACAGATACTGGTTGCTTTCCTGGCGGCTGCCTCGGGTCATCCCTTAAACTAAACGGATGGCAGGTGGGGGTTTTGTCTTGCACACTTGTGTGCACCACAGAAGTGGTACAAACTGATAAAGCTGCAAACCGTCTTGGTTTCTCCGAAACGGAAGGTCTTTCCTTGGATTGCCGATCCTCCTGAAACTTGGCCCTAAGGGACTTGAAATCAATGGCAGCCTCCTGTAATTGGTAGAAATTGGGTGATTTTCAGAAAGAGAGACCCCAAAAAGGTCAGTAAGGTCAAACAGCAAGGTCTGCATCCCAATTCACAGTCTCGGCTGCATCCCAAATCTAAATGATACTGTGTGATCATTTCTATTGACCTCAGTTATAAAGTTTAAACCCCACTTTAAACTACACTGCTTACAAAAATTACAAATTTATGTGAACAGTATATAAGAGGCTTTTTAATCAGTAAATAGGCTCTTTTTTATTTATATAACATACTTATCATCATGATCATCACCTTCACAAAACTAAACACACCTTTACACATTTATGTTACATCAACCCCATATCAATCATTTATTAGACAAAATCGCCATAGCTTTAAAACAGGTTTTGGCGACTTTCGGCATCCAAACATTCAAACACAGTTCAGTTTGTGTGAAACAGACGCAGAACAAGCTGCTTAGTGTTTTTCTACCCATTTAGAGGTGGCATTTTCATTCAATCCTCGCACAAGTAGGAAGATTAGAAACCACATACATCTGGTTAAGAGCTTCTAATAAGGATCGCCTTCAATCAAATCTACTATTGTGCCATTGTGTTTGACCTCAGAACAGTTCAGATCGTGTGCTTACCATTTGAATACCGTCCCTTCACAGATGAATAGTAATAACGTCCGGAGAAATAAAGCCACCCAACAACCGTCTGGTTCATTAACAAGCCAACTGATCCACGTGAACGCGCTCCGTTCAATGCAGGTGTTTCCAGAACGCGCGTTTCAGGTGTGTGCCCCGCCCCTTACATCTTAAGCATAAACTTTTAAAGCATTTTACCTTCCATGTCATGCACAGTTCCTAAATGTAAACCTATATATAAAATATATCTTATATCTTTCACATAAGATAATAAGATATTCCATATTAAAACTATGGAATGCGGTTTGCCAGTCAAATACCTTTAAAGTACCACAAAGCCATTGGTCGACTTTTAAAACGCTGTAAAATGTCAGAGATATTTAAGAAAAATGGTAAGCTGGCAAAACTGGCGCGGGAATGTTTATGTGTGGAAGAATCTGAACATGGAAGTGGTTTGCTATTGAACGGACACGTGGACAAGGCGTATACGCTCAGAGTTGTTGACCAACTGTTTTACACAGAAAACAAAGTGAATTGAGATGCCTTCTGGTGATCAGAGAAATGGTTTGGGTATTTACAGAAACATGCCCCAGTGGCCTTCCCTGCTAACCCAGTTTCTTGGGGCAGCACGGTGGCTCTGTGGGTAGCACCGCTGCCTCACAGCAATAAGGTCCCGAGTTCAGTCCCAGGGTAGAGTGACCTGGGTCCTCCCCGTGTCTGTGTGGGTTTACTCACAATACTCCGGTTCCTCCCACAGTCCAAAGAAATGTGTGTTAGGTTTATTGGTGTCTCTAAAGTGGCCCTAAGTGTGTGACTTTGTGCCGTACGATGGATTGGCGCCCTGTCTACGGTTCCTGTTCCTGCCCTTGCGCCCAGAGTTGCGGCGTGGGCACCAGCTGGCCCATGTCCCCGGGTTGATTAAGCAGAAGATAATGGATGGATGGATAAATCGGTGGATGGATAAATTAACTTGATGAAAGTTAGGTGAGATCTTTTAGTAATTTAGATGCAGGGCAGACATTGAGTGATTTTTATGAAGGTATTCAAGAAGGTATTTAAGGAAACTGCAATGCAGTTGGAGACTGCAGGACAAGTTGGAAACTGCAATGGAGACAAGGATACACGGTTGAGCAAGTACCTAAATTGTTTGGGTGTTCCTGATCCTTTTTGTATAAGGAAACAAAGCAGTGTGTCTGCCAGGGACAAGGAAAGTTATATCCTACTACAGGTAGTGGTGTTCAAAACTCTTGATAAACTGTATACTGATTTAACAAATGTAGTTGCAATGTTTTGCATTTTGCTTTTACTGCGGAGAGTTCTACTCCCAACAGCTTTTGCATACATGGAAACTTACACCTTATAAGGTATGTCTTATGTAGGAAGGTTTAATTAATTTTAAAGAAATACAGTCTGACACCTCTTAAATCCAACACATCACTCTGTTAGACTGGTGATTCTTTTATTTTTATCACAAAATGGAACAGATTGGTAATCCATGGAGCCAGTGATGGAAACTGTCACCTTATTACATATTTTAATTGCAGCTGGAGATCAAGCTTAAACCTTTCCAAAGTACAGCATAAGTCATCAAATCAAGTAGATCTTTTTTCTCCTGTACACCACAGGAAAGAAAGTGTTCTTTGTTTTTAAAAATGTATATTGTTTAAAATATGCCATAATGATGATGATGATGACGATGCTAACTATTTTTATTACAATGATTTATAATCTAATTGGCACTCTATGTAGTTATGTAATGTTAAATTTTTTACACACCTTCTGCATTATCACCTTTAGCCACAAGCATTACAAACATAATTTTCTGCATCAGAAAAAAATCTGCACTTCTACAGTATAATGTACAATATAATGCTGTAACTTGCAGTTATTTGGGTTCTGGTCTCAAATTACAGGTGGGCTTTGCAATGTGATGGTCAGGTATTGTATTTATGGAACCGTGTGATGGAATGGTGCTTGGTCCAGGGTGTGCATGTGCCCAGTGAATTCCAGCTTAGGCTCCATAATGGGTCAAATAATTTTTCAACTGAACTGTTATGACACTTTGTGAAATCTGCCATTTGTGCTTGGCAATTTCAAACAAACAGTATGGCTATTTTGTGCAGCTGACTTTTGAAACCTTGCTGCGTGGATGATCAATGTCCGCTGGAGGGTCACCTGGAGGGGGAGCTTTACAGTAAGTGAGGTGTCCTACAGCTTGGGAATTGATTCCTATCAATGATTTACCATTAACAATATTGACAAAAGCTTCTGGACCACAGCTGGCTTTGAGGACGTCTGAAAACCACGACTTCAGCCATGAGGACGCTTCTGGCTTTTCTCTGGCCTCTTTTGCTTCTGTTTCAGCTGTGTGTCACCCAGTTTGGTGTGTATAACGGTAACATCTGGAAATCGCCTCATAACAGGTGAGATGACAGGGTAAAGATAACACAGGATGATGCTCTCTTTTCTTTGTTGGCTGTAATTTTGACCGGTGTTACCCACAGCTGCTTAGGGGTTGTTTATGCAAAATTTTACTCTGTCTGAAGGACTAAAGCCTTGTTCAGAAGAACTCGAGACACCAGCTCACCAGCTCCCATAGACTGCAAGCTGAAGAGCTGGACACCATGGACGCCATGTGACTCCTGCACAGAGAAGACAGTAAGGATTATATTTAGAGGAGTGTTCAGTGTATTATATGGCCACATAAAGGATCCTCCACCGTCCTGTGCAACTATTTATATTAAGTTGGGGTTTTGGACACTTGTGGACCTTTTAATGTTCACATTAAATAAATTGTTAGTATTATAAGTCACAAAGGAGTTTAGATACTTTGCATGTAGTGCTTCATTATAAACAATAGCACTAAGTATGAAAAGGTTAGGTACAGCATTTTATAATTTGCTAATTCCTATTTTTATATCTTATAAAACACAGAAAGAAAATTGTATGATAGCATGATGTTTTTTAATGTCTCGTTTCTGTCAGAAGGTGTGACAGAAGTTTGTTCATACTAGTTTTCAGAATTAAACCTACTGGTTCTCCGTGCTTTCTGATACCCCAAATTTACGATACTTCAACTTTAGACTGTATATCTGATAATACACATGAATACACATTCGACAGAAACTCCACTTTGAATTTTTGTTTTTTCCCTTTCGTGCGGGAAATATGTTCTGTACAATATAGTCATTCTGATCTTAGTCTGTTATATAAAACCTAAAACAGTAATGAAAATGAAATGTATGTCACCATGTAGCCACCAAGACTGCGATTCTCTGCTCTGTCAACAGGTGTTGCAAGGGTTTGCTTGTACTAGTTTTCTGTCAATAAAACATAAAGACAAATATATGACAGATTTTTATTCTCATTATTTAAGGCCTTGGACGTTAAAGTGAAGGGATGTTGATCAGATGAGTGTTAATGGGCATACCTGTATTTTAAAATCGTTCCCATGTTGATAAGGGACTAAGGGAATTTGAGCTTGGTGTCACTTTAATTTTTTTATAAAAGTATTATTAATGTTTATTTACCAATAATATGATTACCAATATTTCTGAAATGGCTGTATCTATTACTTTGGTCTTTGACATGATTAGAAGGTTTTGGTTTCCCATTCTTCAAAGGACCAAGACACAGGACTGCAGATCCATTGCTGTACCTGAATCATTATTACGCATAACCTTGGCACCCCTGGGCATATGGACTATTCCATAATAGACAGGGTTGATGAAGACCAACAGTAGGGTCTGGATCTGCTCAAACACATGCCTGACAATCTTCTTCTTGTACCCTTTGCAGGTGCGCTTCACCTACGTGGAGCGTCACTCGCAGTTTGGCGGTGTGGAGTGCATCCACAGTCAGTGGGATGAGAGGCTCTGTCCAGAGGGAGAGTGTGTTCCTAAGGATGAGTGTGGAGAAATGTTTGTGTGTCCTGAAACAGGTTGGTGCGTCACTTTGACTGAAATTTCAGAGACTAAGCTTGCTTTTACAAGATGTGAACGTTGGGTGTCTTTTCTACCCAGGGCGATGCATCGGCCAGCATCTTCGTTGCAACAGGGATTGGGATTGTGGGTTTGGAAATGATGAAGAAGAGTGTGAGGAATCCAAAACACGTGAAACAAGATGTTCTGGCATGCTTCCAATCCCAGGTGCTCAAAAGGCCACATATGGGTACGAACTAGTGTCAGATTTGGTTTTCTTCTTTAGTTTTGCACAGGAGATACATGGATAAGGAAACGTAACCGGAGCAGAATTGCACCAAAAATCTAAGATAAAGAAGTTTTCCATAAGGCCAGACTTTTTTTTATTGCTTATTTCACGGACCCGCCGCCGATCCTATTTGAAGAATACAAAAAAAAATAATAAAATTTTTAGCACCAATGGTTGAAATAAAAATAAAATAAAATAATTTTTTAACCTTTTCCACCCTCCAGTGGAGAGCCAACGGTTTTGTTCTGTTCATTTATTTTTTTTCCTGATTCACTTAAATGTAATTGTAGATTAAATACATTTTATTTTAAAATAAAAATGTATTTTTATTTCTTTCTCCTTCCGTTTATTGATTCCACATAGTCTTCAAGAAATTGAAAAGTGCTGAAAAATAAAAAATATATATTTATTTTTCGTCCCTCCTCAGTCAGTAGATTCTTAAGTAGGGACATCTGAGGAACAAACAATTAAAAAAGTCTGGCCTATCGTCAAAAAACTCAAGTGAGCCGAGTTTGCTCATGTGCCAAACAGGGACAATTTAACAGAGCTGGGGTTTAAGTGGTAGTCCAGAGCGTTGACACTGTGTTGTGTCTGTGTTGTGTGGCGAAATACAGGTATGTTACCAGATACAGAAGCTGTGGTAGTAGAGCAGTTGTAATGAGAAATGTAGCAGTGTAGCTTCTGATGCAGTAAGTCATATGCAGCTTTTGTGTGAGCAGACTGAATGCTGAACAATGTACCCTGAATTACGGGCACTGGATCTGCCCTCCTCGGTATGAGAACCGTGCGTAGATTGAGGGACAGTTGCGGATTAGTTTCTAATTGTGGGGGAAGAACGAGTGGCATAAGATGAACTGTGTTTTTGCATTGCAACACACCACTTGTGTGCACATTTCACGCAGCTTCTGCATGTTTCTTACTCTGTTCTCTTATGAATTTAATGTTAATTTGTTGTAAAAACAACAGGCAATACGTCAAGGTTCCAATACCATAAAAGTTTGGGATACAGAGGGTGATAGAGAGCTGGAGTGGGATAAAGAATGGCTAAACGGATCCATTCAGCTTTACAGTGAGATATGATTTTGCAGATAAGATCTGTAATACTATAAACAATGCGGTTTGATTCCAGGGTGGAGCAGTCTGGGTCCTTTCTTTGTGGAGTTCTCGTGTCTATGTGGGTTTACTCTAAGTACCCATGTTTCCTGCCGCAGTACAAAGACGTACATATTCGGGTTCTCCAGTAGACAAAACTAACTCGAACTTGAGTGGATATATTATTAGTGAATATATATTAGTCTTGAGATGACCGTGTGTATAGATGTAACCTTGTGGGTGTTGCTAAAAATGTTCATAGATGCTGATCACCACTGCAGTGGTTTTTAGCCATTATTTAATGTTACCTAACTAGGCTAGGCTGGCAGGTCATTACACCCTCAAATTGTTGCCAATTTAGAGTAACTGAACGACCTAACACACGTCTTTGGACTGTGGGAGGAAACCGGAGTACCCGGAGTAAACCCACCCAGACACAGGGAGGACCCAGACCGCTCCACCCTGGGATTGAACCCGGGACCTTCTTGCTTTGAGGCAGCGTTGCTACCCACCGACCTTTGTTAAATAAACAAACAATTTAAATAAATCGGTGTATGGGAAACACTGCAGTATTTTGGATGTTTTCTCAATAGCGGGGCAGTACAGTCTCATTATTGCATTGCTAAGTATGTATATAATATGATGTTCGGACATCATGGGCATTAAGTAACGCAAACCTGCTGTTTATATAAAAGTTAGTGACAAAGATAAAAGCTTGTCTTGAGTCATATTTCATTCACTGGCCTCTAATGAATATGTATAAAAGCTACATGTAGCTATGGTTACCTTTTTAATCTGCTTTTAGTTATAATGCTTTGGCTCAGGAGTTTGTGAATCCTGTCCTGGATCCCAAATACTTTGGAGGCATCTGTGAGTACATCTACAACGGCGAGTGGAGGATGCTGACATATGACGCCTTCTGCGAGAACCTGCACTACAGCGATGATGAGAAATATTTCCGCATGCCATACAACTTCCTCTCGTACCACATGATGGTTAGGACACACACAAAGAAATCAGTCATTAATATTCTACTAAAGAGTTGTTTGTTTACTGTAGCTGTTTTCTCTGGTTTATAAATGATATGAACTTCAGGCTCATTCGATCAGCGAGGGATCAGCAGAACATTTCAGCGATGCTTCCAGCTTACAAAAAGCCATGAGAACTGAAAACTCCTTCAATTTAGGATTGTCCTTTGGGATCATGTACGTAGAGGCAGGGATATCTGGGAGCGTTGAAACAAAGTTCCTAAACAACATCACGCAGTACAATAGTAAGGTAAAGAATTTTTCTTTTCTTTTGACATTGTGTTTGTTAATTAAATCAAATATGTCTTGTGTATTTTATATTTTAATTTATTCTCACTGAATATAACAATTATACCATTTAATTTTAACACATGATTTAAATATATATAATTAATACATTTTAGCATTATTTATTCTTATTTTTTATCTTAATCTTTATCTAATTTTAAGCTTAAATTTTATTTTATTTTTGTTATTAAATAGATCGATCATTTTATTTTAATATTGGACTTTTTTGGGTTCTTTTTTTTAATTCATATTTTATTTAGCTAGTTTTTGTCTTATTTGTAACTGCAATTAGTTTCTTCCTATTGAGATTATTTGAATATATTTTCATTTTATTTTAACATAATTTTCATTTCTTTAAAGGTTTATAATTGTATATTGTATGTTGTCATTTATATTTGGTTTATTTTGTGTATTTCTACATGCATTTAGAAATTTATTTGAGATTTAATTAATGTTTTATCTTTCGTTCTTTGCTGTCTTTTATGACATAATTTCATTTAAGTCAATTAAATGTTTATTTATCCTTTTATTTTGTTTAATTGAGTTTTATTTTACATTTGTTATTGTAAAAAATAATGTATTTAATTTTATGTATTTTGTAATAAAGTTTTTAATCAATTTAATGTTTATTTATCTTGCTGAATGTTTTGTTTAATTGATCTTTTTTATTGAATTTTAAAATTGCCCTAACATGGACAGCATACAGCTCCAGAGATCCTTGGGTTAATCCCAAGCTGTTATTTTACCCAGCTGCTACTGCAGAAAAATAAAGGACTTTAGCAGTTGAAAGTCACTCTGGTTAAGAACCTTCTAAAAGGAATAAGGTCTAGTGGTGGCTTAGAGGTTAAGGTGATGAGGTGGCTAAGACCCAAGTCTGATGTTCAAATCCCATCTGCATGAAGCTGCCAAATTTGGTTAAGAGCGTCTAATAAATACCTAAATGTAAATGATTATATTGTATACCCCTGCAGGAGGTGGAGTTCCTCAGGCTCATGTCGAGGGTGGAGACGGCCGAGTTTAAGATGAGAACTCGGGATCTGATGCTGCATGAGGACATGCTGCTGTCACTGATGGAGCTACCAGAGCACTATGATTTCGGCGCCTACTCCCACTTCATCAAAGAATACGGCACCCACTACGTCACGCATGGTGTCATGGGGGGCATCTCGAACTACGTGGTGGTACTAAACAAGGAAGCCATGAAAAGAGAGAGTAAATCACACTTTACTGCAACTGGAACACAACTTTATTAACAAAAACCTTTTATACAACCTACACGAAACAACAAACTAAGATTTAACATTAGCAGTTCTCTTAAAAAAATTTTTTACGTTAATTTCATGCAATTTATGCTTTGCTTAGTTTTTTTTACATTAACATAGTCAAATTTTCTTATGTTTTAGTTTTGTTACTTCATAAACATCTGTTTTATCTTTTTATTACATTTGATATAAATATAATATTTATTTCAGCTTAATTTAGATTTTGTTAGTTGTTAACTCTTGTTAAATTTTTTCTATTAAGTTTACTTTTTAACTTGAAAATAATTGATTTATTGTTCATTTTTGTTTAGGTTTTATTTGGATTCATTTTTAAAATTTATTTCTCAGTTCATTTTGACTATGATTACATCCCCCTCTCTCAGAATATTTATTTATTTATTTGGCTTCTTTAACGTCACTGTCGGCATCAGTGGCCATTTAAGCGACACACACGAGGTTATATCCATACACAAGTTTATCTCAACACCAGTCACATATATATACACAAGTTTGGAGTAATTTGGAGTAATCAATTAACCTAACACATATGTCTTTGGACTGTGGGAGGAAACCGGAGTACCCGGAGTAAACCCACGCAGACACGGGGAGGACATGCAGACTCCACACAGAAAGGACCCAGGACGCTTTACCCTGGGATTGAACCCGGGACCTTCTTGTTGTGAGGCAGCGGTGCTACCCCACCGAGCCCCCTGTGCTGCCCTCACAGTAATGACCTTACGACAAACAAATGCACAGTTTATTTCAAATCCCTTCTGTTCAGTTCCTGACCACTTGCTTGAGAGTTCTTGTTTTCCTCGGGTATTCTCAGCCATACAGTGTGTGTTTGAGTAGAGCTTCATTGCAAGGCTGCTGCAGCTGATAGCAAGCCGGTTGATGGACTGTCAAGATTGTGCGATGTGGTTCATGTTCAATATGTGTGGTGTGTGTGATAGAGCGCCTGCATCCACACCGAGAGATTGGTGCGTCTGCAGCTTCAAAGGAAGAGTGTATCTGGCTCTGAATGAATACTGACTAGATCTCAGGGAACAGAGTACATTTTGCAATGTTTGTTCACCTTCTCGTCTCGCACCACTGACAGGTTGATCTGCCTGCTCCTCTTTTATGTTTATTTTATTTGTTCTCTTCTTTCCAGACTTGGTCCCGGTCTCGCTTTGACAAGCGCCACAAAGGTGGACAGGTGAGACACGCTGGATAGGGGGCAGAGAACCGAGTCGCAATCTCATCTGTGAACGTTCAAAGCAATGCAAGGAAAACCAATGGAAATAGGTTCGATTTCAAATAAGAAACCAGCATAAATTGTTGTTTTTTTTTTATCTCAGATTGATCTGACCTTTTGATCCACCAGAGAAGAGGCACACCACAAACCATCTTTTAAGTATTGTAAGCAAGTGTTATGATTTACTGATAATGATAACGGCCTCTGTTCTCCTCCTGACCTGAAGGATTTTTGATGCATCTTCACCCATCTGGCCATAAATTCCTTTTCAGTGGTGGACCTCAGTGTTAGTTTTAGCTTCCAGGTGGTTCTGCTAAGACTCCTTGGCAGCCCAAGTCCTTCCTTGGCAGCCTTCTGTTTTCTCTTCGGTCATGTGAAGATGAAAATGAACTTGCACCAGGGCAACTGCCACATGCTTTTGGCAGGAACTCGTGTTGGTATAGCCCCGGAGTGGCTAAGGAGGTCTGCCAACAAGACATATCAAGCACACCCAGATTTACACAGGTGCTCTTGGTTGGCGTTGTTTCTACACTGCTCTAGAGGTTCTGCCTCAAGGTGTTCCAAAGCTGTTTTTAAATACGCCAAGGTTGAACTATTTTCACATAAATGACTTGAGTCTGCATGTCAAGTTATGCTCTATAAGAAAAAGCTTTTCTGTGAAGTCATTTAGTAGATGCTGTTAAACAGAGTGACTTCAAACTGAAATAAATACACACTTGGTGGTTTCAATGTATCGTTCAAGAGCTGGAACAAAGCTCAAACTTGGATCTTTTCAGGAGTCCCATTCGCTCAACCCCTGTTCCAACACAGTCTCATTTTAGGAGACTCCAGAGCAAGGAGAACCCAAAATAAATTAAGGAATCCCTAAACCTTTTACTAAATATGTTTTAATAATGACAGTACCAGCAAAAAGTAGTTGTAATGCAACAGTTACAATTCTCTACCCTGCCTTAACACTAAACGCACTAGGCCAGTTTGACATTTATAGACCAAGCGCTCGTCATTTTTGCTGTATTTATCTACTTAATGTGCCACTATGGAGGTCAAAGGACCGATAAATCTTCATACATTATTGATGCAAAGTAGATTATCGTTCAGTAGAAGTAGAGAACAAATCAGTTTCGCTATAAGATGGACTAGGTGAAAAACAAGAGCAGATTGCAGGAGGTAAGGAATTCCAGAGCAGGGGTAGTAACACGAAATTTCCTGACACACAAAGAGGAAAGCCTGAACCTAGGCACAGCGAGACGGCTTCCTCATAATCTATAAATCCCCTCGCACACCCCACCGGTATTTATAACCTCTGAACGAAACGCCACCTGTCCCCTCGCCACTTCGCGGTTCACTTTTCGGGGCATCCCGGGTTTTCAAAAAATATTCATGAAAAAATATATAGCAAATTTTCGCTCTTTGCGTAACTTGATCTGCACATGCGTAGCACCTGTGGTATAGTTACCATATACATATACATGTATTTGATGAAGTTTTACATTTAAAAAAATATATACATTTAAAATATGAATTCTATTAATAAAGGAATGTTATAAATCATAAAATATAACGATTTACAGTAAATAGAGTATTTACTCAGCGGATGAATACTCAACAAAAACTTGAAGTAACACTAGAGCATCGGCCGCCTGAGTCTCTACCTGCCGACATGATAAGTTTTTATCTGTGGTTTTGTGTTCGCTGTTTGTGAAAGTTTCATTATAGACTGAATTCATTCAAGCCCTACGATG
>JAVSBV010011011.1:0-12543 GCA_033117975.1 Parotocinclus spilosoma
TTTTCGGATTTCCTGACCTTTGATAAAAGCATAAATTCTCCCGGGGATCCCAAAACTCCTCCCATATCTCGCTGATCTGCTTTGTATCCGCTCTAAGTGACGGCTTGTGACCTCTTTTTCTTATCCTTTGGTCCAAATAAGCGAACATTACACGTATATAATAGGATTTGTTTCGGTACTTTATAAGTACCCTTTATGGTCCCATTAACCGGATTCGACTGTATTTAAAAATACTAAACGGCTGCACCTTAAATAGAACTAAAATAACGAATGGATTGGATTTGTTACTTACGAGTACCCTTTTTAAATCACATTCCTAATTCCTCACCCACGGAAAGGTTTCAAAACCGAAATAAACCTGAACCTGACCTGGCTCCCATAAATCCCGAAGCTTCGTGCGTTGCGTAGCAGTGCGTTTCTTTAAAGAAACCGTTATAAAAACGCTCTGGTGTAAGCCTTCTCGTCACTCAGAGATCCAACACACGTTTGTACATCTGTTAAAAATCCACCGCGTCCAGCGTAACGGGCCGTAAGCGCCCTCCGGGTCACCTCGCGTTTTCCTGAATTGGCCCCCGGGCCGGCCGGAATGTGGTTCGAGTTAATCCCGGGATCCTCGGCTTCTATATAACGACGCACGGACAGGCGCGTCGCGTCTCATTTCCGGCCTTGTCAGGACCAGACGATTTGTGAGATCTGAGCGCCGTGTTCTTCTGCAGATACCTGAACCTCTTCCCTCTCGCTCTTTATCAAAGCCAGACGCTCCCTCTCGGACGCCTTTTCCCCGTTCGGCTCAATTAACGCGGCCTCGAACGAGATAGCGCCCGGTTTTTCAGATGCGCCGGATGGACCAGGCGGGCGAGAGAAACTTCAGCGAGATCTGGTCCTAATATCAAACACATGGGGTGGGACGAAAACCTCTCGATCGTTTTCGATTTTACTCCGTACTTTCACACCTCAGGCCTGGGCTGTGTTTAATTTGGCATGTTCTCCACACGTAGGATGTCTTCAGGTGTTCCCGTTCCCTCAAGTGAGGGTCCCTCTCATGCCCCAAAGGCTCAGAACCATTGAGGCCAGGACTGTCCAAGACCTCTGAAGATGCCCTGTGGTATTTCGGTATTTGGCATCAAGACGTTCGCAGCAGATCCCAAAATCCCACAGACACCAAAGATCTGGGGAATTTGGAGGTCTGGGGAATCCTAACTAGATCATAACTAATCATAACTAGAAAATGCAGCTCCCGGAGGAACTGAGGGTGTGTTTTGCATCGGTGCCGTTGGTTCTGGCCTGGGCAGGTCTGAGACCCGGCCGATTCTAGGTTCGAGGCACGGTGGGCTTTGATCAGGTGTGGGTCCGAGTCCTGGGAGGTTGTGGTCGGGCGTAGGCCAGAGACCCGGTCGATTCTGATCGAGCGCTGGTCCAAGTCCCGGTTTTGACATCACTAGAGTGGGGCCATTCAAAATGAATGGGGAGACTTTTTTAAACAGTGTTAAAAAGTGAACGGAGCTTCCGATCACTTTGAAAATTAACACGGGTCGTGACATCATAGCCGGGTCCGAGCGGTCCGATTTTCGTGTTCATAGCTTAAACATTGACCGAGCTACAGCAGTTTAAAAACAGCCCCATTCAATGTCTATGGGATTTTTGTGCCAGATAATCGGGGGCACCGGGTGCACGGTTCGAGATATCTCTTAGCTACGAACAAGCACACTTGTCCTGAACATCCCGGACGTTTCGGCGTTTGCCCCGTGTCGATGTGTCGAAAGCTCTAGGAGGAGATACTGACCGAAAATTGGTGGAATAATAAAAAATCGGATAACGATATACGTGTTGCTACGGCAACACACATAATCAAGGTCCGGATCCCGGCAGTACCGTTACCTCACTTCGCTTCAATTTATGCAATCGTAACAAAAACAAAGACGCGGTTCTTTGGTCCTACACGGGCATTAACATAAATCTCAGCTGTCTCGTAAAAGCGTTTCTCGGCGATGGACGATAATTTGGGGTCCCGAGGAGGTCGGGTGTCAGAAACGATGGTATTTTTTTTTCCCCACAGGATCTCCGATCTCAGGTTGGAATTCGGGAAAATCCGGACCACACGGTGTATCCGCGTTATTGTTCTCGCTCCTGTCAGCCCCGAGGCCTTGAACGTAACTCACTCTGACCGTGTCAGTAATTACAGGATCCATGTGAATTCGGGGCTTTTGGGGAGATCTCCGGCTCAGCTTACACAACCCCCCCCCTCCGACCGGGCTGATACCGACGCCGCGGCGCGAACCTACGCCCCAAATTGCGGCGTTTTGGGCCGTCGGGTTTGGTTTGGCCGGATTTGGACGTGGTTGGTGAGGTCGGGTTCGATGCCAGATCTCACGTTTAGCCGCGTGTGAACCTCTTCTAACGTTTCAGGCCGACTTGAGGGGCCTCGAAAGGGTGCGAAAGGGTTTTGAAATCTCTTTTCGAAAGATCTGGCGTGAAGTGCAATGTTAAGTCCCGTTCGCTGTTCCCTTGTTTGTCCAAACGTTGCCGTTCCTGAGGGCCTGGATTCGAACCCTGGACTCGACTTCGGAGTATTGAGTAAAATATTGAGTATAGAAACTTGTAAAAGAAATGTGCTCAAATTGTACAGTGCTGGCAACCTGCGGCGTGTGTGATGACGCAATGACGAACGCGGCGGCGTCTCTAGGACAACCAGAATGTTTTGATGATGTATAAACACTGGAGGAGAAATCACACACACACACACACACACACACACACACACACAGACACGCGCGCGCACGCACGCACACGCCCGTTTCTGAAAGCTAATGATTGTTATTTTACCATGGACGTAAAAATCGCACGTAATTATTTCAGCGTCCGTTCCGCCCCGCTCGTCGCGTCCCGGCTGCGGGTGACGATGACGTCACGTAACGAGCGTGCGCCGGGAAAGTTCTCAGCTCGTAATTTCGTCCGGACGGATCGTTCTCGCCGGGTGGGTTCCGGGACACGAGGCCTCGTTTTCCCCCTCAGCTGTTTTTCCTAACAGCAAAAAAAAATAAAAATGGGTGTAATTTGGGGAATGAGGTCGAACCTTAAGATCTAAAACGCAGGATCGACCCGACGCCTTTACGTATCGACGACGGGACCCGGTCCCCACGGACCGGACGGGGAGCGGACCCTGTCCAAAGCAAACAGACGGCCAAATGGGAGGGAGTCCTGAGGGTTCACAGTTTTATTGGATTTGTCTATCTGAACGGGACAGGAGTCCATCACGGGGCTGGGTAGGGGTCACTGCCCACGTGCCTGTACGATGCCCGAGCCAGATGGGCGGCGCTGCCAGGACTCAACTCTGTATGCCCGTAATAGTAAGCTATAGATTTTACCGGTAAACGATACAGAATTGTCTCATTTATTCGTTAATTAATGCTTGCTCGTCCTGCCTGGGCACTCGGGACCGTTACCCTTACACTGCCCAAGTGGCATCTACTGCCAATTAAGGTCCTGGCGGATGGGCGTATCAAAACTGGGCAGAATGGGGTGAGAGGTGGCAGAACAGCTACCTTTAAAAAACAGATTGTACTTTTGCTTTGATGTTTTGCGACATAAAGATCGTTCCAGGTGGCACGGTGGCACGGTGGCACCATCATCACGGGGCTGGGTAGCCACCAGGCACACCCCAGTAATCCCTGTACGATGCCCGAGCCAGGCGGAAGGCAGTGCCAGGACACAAAACCAGGTAGCTAGTGCGTTAGACCTGGAAACCTTGTGCAGCAGGGGGGCACCCGCTGGCATCTGGTGGTCAGTCAGGTGGGGTGGCACACTGTTCCATTGGGCGTGGTCTAATAAACTGGCCAACAGTGAGGGGGCAACATTTCAGAAACCCAAACATATTACACAAGAGACTCTTTTGTTTTGATGTTTTGCTCATATAAGGATCGGTCCAGGTGGCACGGTGGCACGGTGCTGTCCCGACTCAGCCATGGCATGTAAGGAATTTGCATGTTCTCTCCATTTCAAACTGGGTTTCTTAGATATTTAGTGGATTCATTTGTTTATTCGAAGTCATTTTCAGATCAACTGGTGTCCCTTGAGTGACTGAGTGTGATATGTGATGCCATGTGATACCATGTGATGCCATGTGATGCCATGTGATGCCATGTGATGCCATGTGATACCATGTGATGCCATGTGATGCCATGTGATACCATGTGATGCCATGTGATACCATGTGATACCATGTGATACCATGTGATGCCATGTGATACCATGTGATGCCATGTGATACCATGTGATGCCATGTTTGCGCCAGTTATACCCGGCTCCTCACAACCTTTATCTGGATCTAGTGAGTAAAAAACTGAATGAAGGATAAAGGTGTGACGTCATTCCATCTAAAAATCATATTAAGGTTCAAACTGAACGTAAACAGGACGGAAAAAGGAGCAGAAGGTCCAGATGTGCAACTGCACAAGAGCAGCTGTAGAAGCTTAAGCTAAATCAGCTCCCGTTCACACTTCTGCCAGACGTGAAGCACTGAAATGTTATTTACGTTACAGTTACGTCCGGATGATCCCGACCAGCCGAACAATCCTGATCTTTTGAGCTTAGATTTACCTTTATAACTTTTATAAATTCTAGACCGAGGCCCGGCATCCGGAGGTTTTTGGGTTTTTTTTACGCTGTCAGGTTTATAATGGATCACCTTCCTGACAGAGGGTCTTTAGTGTATTATCCGATTTCAGGACAAATGGTTCTGCTTCGTACCCAAAAAACATTCAAGAACTATCAGGCTCTAATTGGCGTGGTTGAGTTTTTTGCTCAGAGAACTCGGGAGAGCTGATTAGAAAAGTCTTTAGAGAGAAAGCTGGATCATTTACCAACATCCCCTAAATAAGAACTCGTTAATCTGTAAGTGATATCAACGTCTAAAGCCATTATTATAAAGTCTAATTACATGTGGTGTTAATGTTCGATAGATGCTATAGAAATAAAGCTGTAGTAATAATAATAATAATAATAATAATAATAATAATAATAATTATAATAATAATAATGTAAGTCAATAAAAAAAATAAAATAATAATAATAATGTAAGTCAACTAAAAAAAATTACAAAAAATAAAATAATAATAATAATAATCTTAATATTTTTTATAATTTACTTATTAATATTAAAGTAATATAATGATAGCATTTTGTATATTATATTATATTATATTATATTATATTATATTATATTATATTATATTATATTATATTATTTTAAAAAATATTATAATTTAATAAAATACTATGTGGATTATTATTAAAATTATTATTGAATTGATTAATATGAAAGTATTAATAGTAATAATAATGTAAACAGTATTATTATTGTTGTTATTATTATTATTATTATTAATTTGATAAAAATAAAACAAAGTCACTTTGTTATATTTTTTATAAAAGTAAAAAAATACTATAATTAATATATAATTATATTATTATGTTACAATAATAATAATAATAATGTTTAAGTAATATTAGTAATAGTAATATACTTAAGTAATATTACCTAAAAAAAACACTGAAAATAAGTAAAACAAATAAAAAATAAAAGCACAATCAGGCATAAAACCAAGAGCTGTAGTTCAATAAAAGATTACAGAGCTGGGATTTATCACACAACATACAAAAGTGGTTATTAGGGGACTATTTTGGACGACGCCCATAACGAGCAGCAGCGGGTTCTTGTGTTAGTTCAGGAGCAGGTCTTATTAACGTGACGTACAAAATGAGGCTTTAATGATTCCGACAGGTTTATTTAATCATATATAAACAGCGGCTGCTTGGGTTTGAAATTCTCTCTGCTAAGCGTCGTAGGAAATAGCTTGAGACGTGACCGATGCTCCAGACACGTGGAAATACGTCAGGGCATCCAGAGCGGTTCTTCTGAGCAAATTCTCCCGGCGTGATTTATGTCTTCCTGTGCAGCCATTCCCATCATGCCTTGTGATCTGGAGACGGAGAGTTTCCTCTGCACGCTGTTTTACTCTTACCCTGGATTCCTGGAAGTATTGCGTAAATAAAGCTCTATTTATTCTGCTCCGTCGTCTGATCGGTTTTGTTGATATTAGGGGATGATAAAGTCGTACAGCAGAGAGGACGTTGTGAGTCCCAAAATATTTAGGCCGTCCCGTGTGAGTCGACCCCCGTTGTGCTTGGGAAATCCGAACGACATTTCATTCACAACTTTTTCGTGACGAGTTGTTTTAATTTGCCGTTTTGGTGACACCCAGGATCGTCAGGGTTGCGTACTTAGGCGAAGAGGCAGCGCCGTGTAGGGTTTTGAGAACCGAAAAACCGGATCCGTAACCCAAAAAATTCCATTTTGTAATAAAAACCGGTTTGTAGACAGAATATTTCTGTTTGGGATCGTCTATTTTGAGTTTAATATTCTCATCCGTTTTCGCTTTCTTCGCGCCTTTTCTCAGTCTCGCTTTCGCTTCAAAAAGTTTCTCGCTTTCTGGAGTTAAGCCCCGCCCACCAGCTCATTTTACAGAGGCTTACGGTGACGCTATTAATTCATCTAGGTGATATTTTAATAACATAATATTAAGACTTAATGTTAAGATTTAATAAGCTGGAACAAACCGCCCAGCAACAGGCATTTATTACATCATTTTATATAGCTATCTATATTAGTATATTTTATTTTACGTTTTAATTCCGATTTCAGGTTTATTGTTAAGCTGCCAAAACATCATACAGTTTAGCCTAAACATTGTTTTTGCAGGGAATTATGTATAAATGTCTAAATGTATAATTGTTTTACATTAGGTCAGAACAGGACTTTTATTTTACAAAGCGATTGAGCTAACTAAGGTACGTTAAGTTAACACTCTACCTAGATTAACCAGTTATGAGTCTGACTCTAAACCTCATTATTAAAAGGTATAATTGTTAAAACTAGGTGATATTATAAAACAGAAACACACAGCTTCCCTGATTTTCTTTTGCTGATCCCGCCCCCCCCGTCAAATCGTCTCCAAAAGTCAAAAGCGAGAAACTTTTTGAAGCGAAAACGAGACCTGAGAAAAGCGCAACGGAAAAACGGATAAAAATATTAGAAAAGAAAAGAAATATTAAAGAATATAAGACTTAAAATAGACAGAGCTGAATCCGTAAGAGAATCAGAAAGGAGTCGGGTTAAAAGGTTAACGATTCATTTACTAAAATAAAGGATTTGATTCACAGGGCGTAAAAGATCGAGGATAAAATGACATCGGATCCGTAAGGGCGTCGTCCCAGAATCGGATCGATACGAGAAGCCAGTGTTATGAGAGATCGATTTGGAACAGAAACGATGAAAGAATCGAATTTATGAACCGAATCAATTCGAGAATCAATAAGGGGAATCAAGTGCGGGGAAAGGAATCTCAGAATCATTAAGGAATCAAACGGTAAAGGGAATCGGTTTAGTGAATCACCCAGGAGTCAAATGACCAATCGAATCAACAGGTTAATCCGTTGTGTACGAGGATCATCTCAGTCCGGACCTAAGGAATCGGATTCACGTCCAGGAATCACCTGTGGAGAATGATTCAGGAATCAGTTTAAAAAGGGAACGAAGAAGGTCGGTTTTTAGGAACTTGGCAGGGACGGAAATGGATCAGGGAGAGAACGAATCGTTAGGTCTTAGGGAATCGGGTTTATTATTAGGGAATCGTGAATATAACTGAATCAGTAAGCGAATCGGCTAGGAATCGACTTGCTGTCAGACCAGAGATAAGTACACTACTTAAGTACTAAAATACAGTACTTTTACTTTTTAGGAGTATTAGTTTTTTCTCCTATTTCTACTTTTACTTCACTACCTATTTTGGATGAATTTAATACTTTTACTCCCATACATTTTTTCATGTGCCGAATCGTTACTAGTTACTCTTTAAAAAACCTTATGAATCATACTAAACTAAACTCATAGTATAAACGCCAGAGTAGTAGATGACTATCATCGGGTTTGATAAAGCTGGCTTATGATTGGACGATTCAAGCTAACAAGGCCGCATGTTCACCGCACCTTCAGCCCTATTTTTTTTTTTTTTTTTTGCTGTCGAGATGGAAGAAGACGATCCAGGAACATCACCACCATCAACACCGAATTCTTGGACTTTAAATGAACTTACTTACAGTCCATGTTTTTGTTTGTCCGAACAAAAGACAGTTCATATAAAACAAAACGCCTACCCGGCCTCCCGAAAGTTTGGGAAATAATGGACTTCAAAAATTCACCGTCAAATTCGAAAAAGCATATCAAGTTAAGCTAACTATAGCTAACTTAATAAACTAGCCAACCTGTTATAACTGTTGCTAGATTCATTTTGATTACTCTCTTTAACATAACAATACTTTTACTGTTAGTACTAGAGTAGTCATTTGTACAATAATTCTACTTGCAATACTTAAGCACAAAACTTTTTGAATACTTTAGTACTTCTACTTGCGTATGGTGTTTAAATCACACTTCTACTCCTACTCGAGTCACCTTTTTGATATAGTGCTTGTACTTGTACTTCACTACTATACTCCAGTACTCTATACATGTCTGGTCTGGACAGTTCTGGATGGTAAGGAACTGAAGGAGGGAGTTGTTTGGTTTTTGAGCGTCCCTCCTCTCTGCTCTCGGCCTGTGTTTGCTGTAAACATCGAACCGATCCAAAAGCAATAAAACGCAGCAGCAGAGGTCGGGCTGCTTTTGCTCACGGGAGGAAATTCTCTCCGTCTGGACTGTCCGTCTGAGTACGGAGCTACATGGAAGCGTGATGTTCTCCCGCACGTCATTTTTATAGCCCGGAGACGTAAACAGACCTGAACATAAAATCACTGGAGAAGGAAAAAGGGAAAGCTGTCCTGTTTTATCCCGACTGATTCCCAAGTGATTCCGCAAACGATTCAGTCCCTTCGACAGCGATTCGATGCCTTTCTTATTCCTTCTTATCTTAGTCACAACTTATTAAAGCCTACAGTTGGTTTCCTTATGGATCCTGGAATCATTTTTGAATCCTTATTTATTCATGTTATTATTCTTGCTTCTTAATTTGACGCCATAACGATTCCGTACCCAATCGCCTTTTGAAAAAGAAATCCCCTTAAATGCGTTCCTTAACTTTCTGTCTGGTGGGAAGGCGGGGTTAAAAATGGTGTCGGGGGCTTGAGTTTCCACTTAAGATTAAGAACGGGATCCCGATTGCCAGTCAGTAACGAGGATTTTGCTTTAACGAGCTTTGATGCTGAACGAACGCTGCATTAAGCGCCGGCCCAAAGCCAAATCTGTCGTTAACAAAACCTCCTTATAATGGTGATGACAGGTCATTCTTTATCTTGGCAGAAAATCTGACGAACACACACACACACGCGCGCACACACACGCACACACGGTGTGCACGTACCTATATTTAAGTCTTATTTCCATCACCTTTTGTATTTGTGCACCCTAATCGTCATTTTATCTCACTAAAAAAAAAGCGTTTGGCTCCATTTTTTTCTCCGTGAATGTTTTTCGGGAACAGTCTGTCCACGGGGTCCTCATAAAGCGACGAAAACACGGCATCAGAGACACACGGCGCGCTCCTAAAAGATAGCTTAGGGGTGTTACGAAAACAGAGGGAAAACATCTGGGCTCAGCGTGGAGGAATGTATGGAGGAAAGCGTGCGTGTGTGTGTGTGTGTGTGTGTGTGTGTGTGTGATCTGACATGCATTATGGAGAACCTCCCTCAGAAGCTCAAAGAGAACAGACGTGACTCTAATGAGCTTTATTAGCGCCGTTTACTGCAGGGCCTCGTCGCTTTTCGCCCGCGCTCAAAACGCCGCTCTTACAGATTTACGTGCCGGTGGTCCGGCCGCGGTTCGCCATCTGTGCGCCAGGAGCGAACCCGAATTCACACGCGGAGTCACGCGCTCCCGAACGGTTATGAGGAGTCACGAAAAGTGCCCGTTATCGGAAGAAAAGAGGCGCTGAGTTTGAAGACGTGGGTCCAGGGTGGCAGTCCAGATGCTCGAGGCTTTCCAGGTACTTTCCCAAATCCGGAACCGCTTCCATCACCGGCAAAGGTTAAAAGACGAGACCGGTGAAGTGAAGAGCCCAAGAGTGGCCAGTATTTCAACTCCCAACCTTCTGATTCATGGTCCAAACCACTAACCCTTCCCTAGATGAGCTGGACCAGAAGTTTGAAGGCTTGCAAACCAAAGACCAGGAGTTTTTTTTATCCAAGCTGGAGCTAAAGAGCTCATGGAAAAGTTTCTGGTACAGATGTGAATTAGCGACGCTGCTTAGGGCTCGGCAGAGGCCTTTTACAACAGATGTGATCTTACAAGGTCCGATTCGAAGCACTTGTGTCAGAAGGGTCCACCCGTGGCAGCACTGGGACTCGATCCAGGACCTTAAACAGGAGCCAGAAGGGTTTTGAGCCATCGGTGCTGTATGAGATGGACCAGAGTTTTGGGAGCCTGACAACCAAGAGCTAACGTTAGAAAATAAAGAATAGACAGTTGCAGAGCTGAGGTCTTGACAGAGCTGGGATTTGAACCGCGACTAAACAGGAAAGATCAAAGCCATTGAAGCCTGAGTACCAAAGAGCAGAGCTTTGTTGAGAGGATGTGAAGTTGTAGAGATAAGCCAGGAGATAAAGAGTTCCTGGCAAGCTGCTTAAGATCCCCAAACCCTCTGGGAGCCATGTGAAGTCATGACTTTTTAACTGGCGGACCAAGGTGGACCAGAGGATTTGATGACAGAAGACCGAGGTCCAGGATTTGATCCTAGTTCTTTAGCCGCTGAAGGTTTTGGAGAACCGGTGGAGATGTAGAACGTAAGGGAAGACCAGTGAGATGCTGAGAGACGGGGACGTATGGGGTGCTGAGGGGTTCTCCTTGGGGTATCAGAATTCGGTCGAACGTTGACTTACCGACGCCGCCGTTGATGAGGATTTGCGCCTCGCGTTTGGTTCCCATTACTCTCGGTTCTCATGCCTCGGTTCTGTTCTTCATTTGTTTTGTTTCTCTCTTCCTGTCATGATGACAAGCAGAATAAACTTCTCCTCGAGTGAAAAAAACTGCAGGCACGTGCTCGGAGCTCGGAGTTACTCAGACCCTCGTGTTCCGGTCCATAACGAACTCGTGAAATAATTTTTTTTTTTTTTTAAAAACACCGTAAAATTAGACATAAAAAATTGTAACCTTTAGTAATAATACGTGCCAGCGGTGAATGTAGTACTAAAGATTCTAGAGAACGATTTTAGTACTAAAATGCTCCAGTTTTAAAAACAGCACGGTTTTAATTCAAGTCCAAAAGAGAGTCGAGTCCCAAAACCAGTGGATTTCTGTTCATTGTATTAAAGTGTGAAAGGTTCCAGTACCAAAAAGAGCACACGTCGTCTAAAAGGTACCAGGAACAGACCAGAAATTGCAGGTTTCAAACTAAAGGACCAAAAGGATGCAGATCCAAGACTCAAAAGACAGTAGTTCCAGTCTAAACGGTACCAGTACAGGACCAAAGTTCCACCAGTTCCAGTACCAAATTCTGTAGTTCAAGTATGTTCTGTAAGGCTCTGGTTCCAAAACCAATGAATTTCTGTTCCAAATTAGTACCTATTTAAACGGGAACAGTACCAGAACCAAAAAAATACCCGTTTCTATACTAAAGGTTATAGTTCCAGTACCAATACGTTTCTGTTCAATGTTGAAAGGACAAAAGGTACCACAAATGAGAGCTTCCATACTAAAGTTTGGTTCCGGTACCAAAGTGAATTGTTTTTTACTATAAAGGTTCTTCACTGCTCACAAAAATATAAAGAGATTTTTTTAAAAAAAGGTTTAATTTCATTTTATGAAATAAATAAGATCATCCGAAACGCAAATAAAGTAAAAAAAAAAAAAAAGTCCCAAAGACAAAGAGTTCAGTATAGTTCCTGTTACTGGTACAAGTTTCAGTACTAAAGGTTCCAGTTTTGTGATGTCCAATATAAAAGGTACCGGTACCAAAATAATACCAAATGGACCAGGACAGGTTCCAAAAGTTAGCAGTTCTAGGATTAAACATTTCAAAAGCATTACTCATTTTTTATTTAATGTTTACTAAAGGGTGTGTGTGTGTGTGTGTGCGTGTGCGTGTGTGTGTGTGTGTGTGTTTCCCTTGCCGTTGCGTGAGTATTTCGATGCTTTCGAATCAGTAAATAAACTCATCACTAAGAGGAAGCTCACGTGACTCATTTGGACCAGAGTCCACACACACACACACACACACACACACACACACGCACGCATGCTCGCGCAGATCCAGAAGATGTCTGGACATGGATCAAAGCCTGTTAATCAGGGCTTGATGCTTTGCGTTCCTCGGTTTTCTGTATCACACAGAAGCCAGAGGCGAAGTGATCGAAACCAGGCTGTTTGTTGTGTTTATTTCCCAAAAAACGTGGCAAAAACAACACGAACACACACTGGCCGATCCTGTTAGGGTTCCTACCTCCTCTCTGATCTTGCGGCCGTCCCCGCCGGTCGCCATTACAGAGCTATCGGTGGGA
>JAVSBV010011049.1:0-12543 GCA_033117975.1 Parotocinclus spilosoma
AATAAACATTTAATATGTTACATAGCATGTCCCGTCTTGTAACATAGGGCATGTTCGTTTATTCGGACCAGCCGGTTATTAGGACCAAAATGACAGCGTCCCGATGTGGTCCGATTAACCGGAATCGACTGTATATATATATATATATATATATATAGTAGTGTATGTAGTGGTCTAATACTACAATGAAAATTGTTAAAGTAATTTTAAATGGATTATTCCACTGATTTTGCTTTTCTTCCCCAAACGTTGTGCTTGTGCTGTGTCTATGGCTCTCGCATCTAGCAATTCAAGCACACAGTTTCCATTTTTTGTGCTCAGTCAGAGGCATCTTGGTTGGACCATCACACAGTGAAATTGTGTATTGTTGTCAGATGTTGATGAATCAATATTTCAGAACTTTTTTGGAAAAAATAAACTTTTTTGATTTTAGCAAAATGTTAGGGGTCTAAATACTTTCTGAATACTATACACACATCTGACTAATTCATATGACAACAATACACAATTCCACAATTTCTTGACAGCATCAATACGAATGCTTTTATTTAATGTTCATTGACTGCAGTAGGTCTGAGATTTTTTGTCATTCGTACTGCGTTGGTGTTGTATTTTGTATGAAGGAACAAATGAATGAATTTTTGTACTGCATGGATATATATATATATGGTGTGGTGATGTGTGGCCTGGGGTGAGTTTATTTATAGAAATTAGTTCTGTAATATATAGTAAAAACAAATACAGTGTGGTTAGAGCAAAACACTATAAGTATTAGTTAGTAGTGATTGCTGTTTTATTGGATTAATTTCTTTACACCCCTAATCTTTTACTGGTAGACACTTTAATACAATGTAAAGTAATCAATCTATAGCTTGTATAACAGTGTAAATTTGCTTTGCCCTCAAAATAACCTAACGCACAGCCATTAATGTATAATCCACTGGCAACAAATGTGAGTACAACCCTAGGTGAAAATGACCAAATTGCATCCAATGAGCCATTTTCCCTCCCCTGTATCATGTGTTACAAGGTCTCAGGTGTGAATATGAAGCAGGTGTGTTAAATTTGGTGTTATTTTTTTCACCCGCTCTCATACTGGACACTGGAAGTTCAACATGCCACCTCATGGTAACAAACTCTCTTGAGTATCTGAAATAAATAACTGTTTCTCTGCATAGAGATGGCCCAGGCTGGAAGCATCTTCTAAAGATGATGCACATGAAATGCACAGTTGCTGTAAACTACTAGACTACTGGAACCATGCTGTGCGGTCTGATGAGACAAAGATAAACTAATTTAATTCAATGGTGTCAAGAGGTGGCAACCAGGTGAAAAGAAAAGACAAATGTGTCCTACAGTCAAGCATGGTTGTGGGAATGTCATGGTTTGGGACTGCATGAGCTGCTGGCTGAGGGGAGATACAGTTCATTGAGGGAACAATGAGGACTAGAGGACCACTGCCTTGCTAAAGAAACTGAGGGTAAAGGTCAAACATGTCTCCAGACCTAAACCCTATAGAGACCCTTATAGGGTCTGTGATGTCATCATGGGGAAGTTGAAGAGGATTTCAGTGGCAACATATAAAGCTTTAATGAACTCCATGCCCAAAGGAGTTAAGGCAGTGCTGGAAAATAATTGTGGCCACACAAAATATTGGCACTTTGGGCACAATTTCACTATTGAATGTGAGGTGGAAGTTCTTGTTTTGAATATGAAAAAAAGAAAAACACAAGGTTTTTTGAGTGGCAACACAAAGCGACAGCATTCAAATGTGTCAGTTTTAGGAGCCATGTGTCACGAAAGCGCTGGGGTAACACGGCGTTCAGAGAATGCAAAACAGGGCAGACGTAAACCCAAGTGAGTTTTAATGAAAACAGGGTATCGAGAAAACGGGTAACAGAAAAACGAGGGTTGGCACCTGTAAGCGCAAAAAGGTTTTGCTCTGGAAAGCGTGAAGAGCGAAAAAACGGAAACATAAAAAGGAGATATTTAGAAAAGCCAGGAAATGCGTCGGAACGCGTATAAAGGTCGGTAAATCTAATAACCGGCGAGGAATATGAGCTTGGGAGCAGAATAAATAGAGGAAGAAAAGGGTGGCTGGAGCGGTATCTGGACCCTATAAAGATTACACAGATAGTCCAGTGCCTGAAGGATGGCGCATCAATAAGTGCCATTGCCAGAAGATTTGCCGTATCTCCCAGCACAGTCTTAAGAGTATGGAAGAGATTCCAGGCAGTTACTCTAGGAGAACTAGGCAAGGCCATAGAAGGTCCTTAACCTCTCAGCTGGGCCGGTATCTGCTCCTCTGTGCAGGGAGGCCAGGATAAGCACTGTATAGCACTTTTTTATTAAATGGAGCATCGTTTCAAACAGCTTTACAGTATTAGATAGCCAATCCCAATGCTTGAATGGCATTTGCCATAGAACATAATTGGCAGACCTGCCACTGGTGCCCTGTGCTTTTCACTGATGAGAGACAGGATCTGGAGATGCATGGGAGAACGATATGCCTGTCTGCAACATCATTCAGCATAACCAGTTTGGTGGTATACCAGTGATGGTCCTAGGGAGGCAACAGCACCTTGACTGCCATTAGGATGAAATCCTTGGACCCATTGTCAGACCCTACACTGGTGAAGTGGGTTCTGGGTTCCTCCTGGTGCATGACAATGCCCTGTCTCATGTGGCAAGAGCACCCCAAAAATCTACACAAAATAATTATTATGCGGGCTTCATTCTCCTTGGAGTGTGATTTAATTTTTAACACATTACGCATTCCATATCAGAAATGATTTCTGCATGTTTTTTTCCCGATGTGTTTTCAAAGTGCTCCTTAGCACTGCATTAACCTTAATAGAGAAAGCTCATGTTATACGGCAGAATAATACTAATACTGCTAGTGGTAAATATATTTAAAGAGTGGTCATAGCTGTGCCATACAAAAAACACATAAACGAAAGTGAGCACTGACAAACCTATTATCTGTTACCAGTTAAAATGTTTATTAGGAGGCATATTTGTCAGTCCATAACTGAATATTACAGGTACAGAGCCCAAAAGTAAGGACATAATCATTTTATTTCAGGAAATTTAAGAAAACTCTGCCTTTGTTTATTGGGCAGTTTTGGCATTTGATTGGTCTATAAGGCTTACTTAGAGTGCCTTTATCCCAGAAGTCTAGTTATGAATGTCTAACTGAAATTCCAGTAAACCATGAAAGACTAAAGACAAAAAGAGTAAAACAACATTCTGAATGGAGCTAGAGTGTATTGATTCTTATTGAGCTTACCTCTGCTTTCCTCATGACAGCATGCAAAATTACACTGAACACCAAAGAGCTGATTTGTTCAGAATGAAAACTTGCATAAAAAGTATATTATGACTTAATTTGTCTTACTGTGAAAAAAATGCTACAGATTTGAGTACGATACCCTTATATTATTCAGATGGTAATAAATACCAGAAGACATTAATCAGATTAAAGTTTCGTTCACTAATAACCAATCAATTACCTGAATGTTAACTAACACATAACATTAAAAAAACAGCAGATCAGGGCACATAGCACCACTATCAACATCCCAAACACAAGTACTGCATTGTATTGTTGTATTTTTTTTACAATCAGTAAATTTATATACTTCATTATATATACTCTTTGACAATAAAAATAACGCACCGACAGAAAGGTCTGCATGCAGTCATGTCTCAGGCAGATATGTACAATAAATGCTTACAAGTGTGGCCTGATTACACACTGGGTCTCACCACAAAACAGGATAAAAGTACAAAAAGGTTCTCAGAGGATACTTTTTTAAATACATTTTTCTCAGTTGACAGACTTTGAGAGGGGCCATGACTGGACCGAGAGAAGCAGGGTGGTTGATTCGACAAACTGCCAGCCATCTAGGCTGTTCTGACATTATTGTTATTATATTGTTGGACTTCCAACTGGCATTCTTCCAGCAGGATAATACTCATTTAAGTCCAGCAAGATTTTCCCAGGAATGTCTGATTGCAACAATTTCTTGGCCTGCCTGTTCTCCAGATTTACCGCCAATTGTGCATTTATGGAGCAGTACCTAGAGGTCCAGCTGCAATATCTTTGCAGAATATCTGTATGGTACCAATGCCAACCATATTTTATCTTGGATCCAGGCTAGATGGGGTCTAAGCAGGTATTAGAGCCTTGTTTCAATTGTACAGTATCCTCCACATTGATCCGCTCACTTGAATATTTTAATAGCTTAAATGCACCCAATATTGTATTTGGTTGTGTACATCTGATACTACTCAAGCAGAGCCAGAATGATTGTAAAAGATGTAACCAATCCTAGACATAGTCTGTTCTCTTTCTTGCCACCTGGAAGATCTTAAGGACCCAAAACTTTATACTGAAATTTTTTTTCCCCAAATGGCATTGCCACACTGAACAAACAATGCCCTTAGACCCTGTTTTCCTCAAAATCAAAATAACTACAATGCAACATTATCAGAAGTGCAATACTGGGTCAATTTTAATGTTTCTCTTTTAGAAATGTAACGGTTGTGAGTACAATATATCCATCTTTTTTTTTTTTCAATTCTATGCGCAATAAGTTGTTTACCTGTTGGCATATGTGCTATAATAGAACTATAATCAGGGAACAGTCATACTGTACCTGACATATATCATGTTAATTGGACTTAATGTCACTCAGAGTGCTACGAAGGAGAAAAGTACCCAGAAAAAAAAAAAATAGTGCTGGCTGAAAAACTAATAATCTTTCAACTTTGATAAACTAATCCAATCCGAATAGAGTTTTTAAAGGCGAGTGAGTAACAAGCCAGGTTCATGAATAACCAAGGTACTTTGTAGCTTTAAAAAAAAATAAAGTAAAACAAGTTAAACATCCTATTTAATGTCCCTGTTTAAAAACATGAAAATCACAGTCTACTTAATTTAACAATTTTAATGTTAATTGTATAAGTGATTAGCAGATGGAAACATTTTGCCACATTTGTGGAAATGGTATGTGTCCCCGCAGTAGAACTATATGCCCCAAACAAGCCACCTATAAGAACATGTGCAACCCTTTTGATCTTTTATTCATTCATTCGTTCTGTATTTAACACAGCTTCCTCTGTTACCTCCTTTATTAACATTATTATGTTAGCTCCTAATTTTTAAAGCTGCTCTAAATCACACATTTGGACACATTCCAGGTCATGGCTTAGACATTCTGTAAAAATTGATGCATGCTTTTACTTCCCATTTCACATATTTGGGTTGCAAACATGTCAAATATTTAGCTTTCTCATAGCAAGGTTTAACAGTCTGGAAAGGGGTTTTAGACATTGATAAATGCATTCACAAGCATGACTCCAGTCAGATCTTTTTTATGAGCTGCATTTATGTTTGACAAAATCAGAAAGAATAAAGCAGTGACAAAATTATTGACAAAACGCTACCACATTAAATGTATAGAGGCGTGATGTGATCTCTTGTTTCCTCTATTCATACCATACTCTTTTTATTCATTATTCTATCCCTAATCCTTTTAATATATTACTTTATTAATAACTTTTGTGTGTACAACCTTCAAGTTCACCTTATTGAGCGACAGCGAATTTCCTCCATTATGGCCTTTCTTCACTGGCTCCCTATTCATTATACGATTGATTTTAAGTTTTTATTGTTTGTCTATAAATCTTTAAATTGGTGTGGCCAACTTATCTCTCTGACCTGTTACACCCTCCTGTCCATTCAAGGTCACAGGTCACTCAAATCCATTACTCAGTTTATAAATTAAATCAAGGTTGAAGAATAGGACATTGCAATTGTAGTCCTCAAACTGTTGAATGAGGTGATGAAGTGCCTCTACATGTTAAGTTGGCTAAAAGCATGTTTAAAATGGTTTTAAATCTCACCCTGAAACACATCTATATTTTGCATATATAATGTATTGGCCTTGTATAGGGAACAATTACTATACAAACTATAATGTGTATATAATGTGTAAATTATATATATATATAATATATATATATAATGTAATATTTTATATACCTTTGGCCTGACAAAAGATCTGTCCTTTAACCGTTCTCTTTTCCTATTGCCCAGCTCTCCTGTGTGTTACAGTGTGTAAGGTATAGATAGTAGTGCACCAGTCACTTCAAAGTCCCTGCAATGGTGAGAATAGTCCACCATCCAAAAATAACCTACCAAATGCACACTGTTGAAAAACGTTTTTGTAGCGCTAGGCAAGCATAACAACATTATACACCAAAAACATTAACTATTAGAGATTGTACAAATCATCTTAATGTGTGCATACTACACTTGTTCCTATGCACTGTTCATTAACATGCCAGTACCATGTCACTATCAATACATTGCTGAACGTAATCCACAACCTGAATAATATCTGGTTTCACTGATCCATTGGCACTCTTTTTTCCACTTATCAACAAAGTTGGGGGTGATAAATTGTGTATAGCAACAGACTGCAGGTTACAGTTAGTAACTAGATGCCTTTAAATGCATTGATAAGGCACCTGTAAAGTGCCTGTAAATGGCCATTGAGAAAAGTGAATAGAAATATAAATAGACACTTCAAATATAGTAGTTGTAGTAGTAGTAGTAATATAGTAGTCTTATTTATATTTCATGTCATACAGAAATCAAACTATAGTTACATGGCACATGCTGTAGGGTGAATGATGGTGCCCTTCATATCCAGGCAGGCGTACATTATCAAGAAAACACACCTCTTGCAAATAGTATTGCACAAGATGGAAGCTGGAAGCATTGAAATATGATCTTCAGAGCTTCCTAAATTTTGTAAGCATTATATTTTCCAAATACTTTTTAATTCCAAAATAGATCTTTTTGTGTAATAAGTAAATAAGCATGTATTAAACACAGAAGCTTTTTACTAACCAGAAAAATGAATGTGTGTATGCCATTTCAATGCCTTGCTTCAAGGCTTTTCAGCTGTGTACAGATTCATGCTTAATTCGATTCCACATGCAGTTCCATGTCTAAACTAACACCGTGTTTTTATTCACCTCTCATACACCATTAGGTATCACATTATCAATAAAGCACTGGCTGGATGTTTGAATACAAATCCTATGTTAAATTATTGCAAGTTAATTCTGTAGTGATACCTCAAGTGGAGTACCATATTATACTCATTTGACAGCATCCTAAAATTATTCAAATAAAAAAAACAGTAAAAACAGCATTGCCCTACACATTTTGAATACTTTCAACATATATTTTGTTTTTCCCTCTCCCATACTTCAGGACAGTTATCTACAAGGGGTTAATATGTGAATGGAGATTGAAGCTTCACCCGAGACACTTTCTGAGGTTTATTTAGTGCCCTAGACTCCAATCTCCAGGAGCATTTGCAAGTACACACCACATAAAAAGCCTCTGAATTTCCATTATTTCACTTGCCAGCATATGATGTTGTTTCCCATTCTCCTGATTGGCTGCTTCTGAATTAAAACTCCACTGCACACACACTTTGTGCACAGTCACTTAGGTGCAACCTGAGTACCAGAGCATGCTAAGTATTGTTTCTAATTGCCTATATGGACTGCCAAGCACTTACTACTTTGACCCTGGCCCTTGCTTCTGCTGTCATCCACGCTCCTCATCTGTTGGACTCTTACCTTCTGACACCCTCCTCTCTGTCATCAGACATTGGCACTTGTCAGGTGCCCTGGCCACACACTGGATCTTTCTCTTGGTCTTTCAGGCACCAGACCATTCAGGGCTATCCTTCACAGAGGCTTTAACTGAACTGGATTTGCTCAGAGATTTACTGGTTCTTGATGCTAAGCTTCCTGGTTTGAGGACAGCTTCAAGGGTGATGGTGAGTGTTATCAATTATTTTGCACTTTTCAGGTCTGATGCACATCTGACCTTTTGATCTGTTCCCTGTGCAAGACATTCAGGCTGTCCCTTCTCTCAGGGAGAGCATGAAGGTCTTGCACAGGGAACAGATCAAAAAGTCCGATGAAAAGAGGACAGAAAGAGCATGGCAACAAACCCTGTACAGGTCCAGTACGGGTTTGGGGGCTGGGTTTGTGTGATACAGAGCAGGGGTACCCTCATCATAGTTTCCACCAAGGAGCACACCTTTGTACTATCTACATGGCCTAAAGTTGCATTTAGGCCTATGCGGGTGGACAAAATGAGGCCGTCCTATGGGGAGTATCAGCACGGAGACTGGTTTATGCCTACACTGCCTGTAGGTGCTCCAATAAGCACCTCAGTACCAATCTCAAATGTTATGTCCATCATAGTTCATGCATGCTCTGGTGACCACTGAATCCGAATACCTAATGCACTCCTAATAATCAGTCACTGCACTTCAACATCCACGAGTTTCTTTAGTCCAGCTCTCAAAGTCTAACGCAAGGCACCATGGTTATACCAGTAGACCAGTATACCCAGCCTCCCAATGCTTCATCCATGCATTTGTTGGTTTGTTGCCGTGATTTCTCAAGTGGGAAAGCTCATTTCACTTTCACAAACCCATGGCCATGAAGACAGCAGAAATCCAGTTTTAGCAGGTAGTTCAGAATTTGGCATCCTGGAGGACATTCTGTCTAACTGCAGACCTCAGTTCATAACTGCCATGTGGTGAGAGTTTATAGAAAAGCCTGAAGTCAATGTCAGTTTGTAGTCTAATTGCATGTAAATCCAGAGTGTAAACAATTTTACCTATGTAATGTAGATCACCCCACATTAATGGGCAAAGAGGGCATTAAATCTTAATTCTTTATACATTTCCTAAACAAGACATTTGGACAGGTGTAGCATAAAACCAGTTGTCTGGATTTGACCGGCTATTAAGGGAGGTTATTGTTGTGCAAAATAGGCATAAAGACGTACATTGTTATTTACACACGTCAATGACAATGGCAAGTTGCATAACCAAGTGTTAGAAAGGAAATGGAAAATGCAAATTATTTGAAAATACAAGCTTATATGAGCTTACAGACATAAAGTAATAGCAAGAATTGCTCTGATAGATCTACCCCACACTGAAAACAGAGCCAAGAACTAAAATGGGTAGAGTAGCCAAAAAACGTTACTCAAGTACTGACTTATGTAATTACTCAAATGAAAGGTACAGCCAAGCAACAGAACTGGTTTGGATAATGCATAATTATGTAATGGATGCACAATTTTACAGTTATTTCCTATGCGTATATCCTTACCTGTATATTTAAAACACCACCCACTTTCATGAATAAGAATAATATAGAGGTGCAGAAACTTTATGATTGATGATGCTGTCTGTCTGTTATCTGGTGATTGGGCAGGGCTTTTGTAGGTTTTATAATGCAACCAGGAAGTGCTGACTCGCTGTAATGATCAGTAAATATATACATATCCTCCATTAATACTCTAATGTAACTGGCAACACGTACACGAGTAATGTAAGTAAAAATGTAAATGAATATTTTGCCAAGATGTAAGGGTGTAACATGCACTGGATTTCTAAATAAAGATTTCCTAGCAAACAATATACAGTTCTTGACCAAGTCAGAACCTGAAAATTTTGGTCCTCTGCACAATTTTACCAGAAAAATGTGTCTCTTTTGTCAAAGTTTATGAACCACATAATATGAAACACAAATGGTTTGATAAGAATGTCAAGATGAGAAAGAGATTTAAGACAACTAACCCTAACCACCATACACCAAATTATCCATGTGATCCAACTTTAGATCCAGCATTGGAACTTTAATTTGACCCTTCTACAATCCAAGAAGCAAAGAAATCTACTTGTAATCTAAGACTGTTATGTATATATAGCACACGTAACTCTCTCAGTTCTCATAGTTGGAAAAAAAGACCTCAGTGACTTCAACAAAGACCAAACTTGTATAACTTTTATACATACAGTCGTGGTGCAAAAAGGCTTGTAGTGTGTTCGCTTTCTGTAGTGGTGAGTACATAATGACAGTGGTTCAAGGGACAATCCATAAACCAAAAACAGAAGATTGGTATCCAAGGCTCCTCAACACGAAAGAAATGCATCCTATTCCATCAAATCCAAGTTAACAGAAGACCTACTCCTTTATAAGTCACAGAACTTAGCTGAGTATGGGTATACCTAGTTGCAGACTGGTCAACATGCTTACCATTTAAACCCCTGTCCACCATTAAATGGCCTACAATCCGTAGAAAGGAACCACAGAGCAAAGGAAGTCGGTTGTTTAGTCAGATGGGTTCTGTTTTCTTTTCAATCATGTGAATGGAACGGGTGGTTTAAATATAGTTCACTGTGTGTGCATGGAGTATTTAATTAAGACTAGCTGTTGCCCTATTTGAACTATAATACATATGGGATTGAATGGTAATTCACCAAATCTGTCCATTTAGCTTATGCTTGTCAGTTCGGGAATCTTTAATGCCAGTGATTTATTGTGTTACACTCTTCAGTGTGTGTAGGGATGGATGGATCTGGAAAAAGCTAGAAGAAAAAATCCAGTACTAAATAAACAGATCCAGTTTTCTTGTATGATGAAACTGACAGAAATAAGAGTATATTCAGATGTTTTGTATGCCTTTATTGCTACATATTTTCATTTAAGCCTTTAGTTTTGTTAGCCATTGTCTTAAGAATTTAATTATGTAGGTGGTTTACTTATTAGTCATAAAAGGGTAATTGGGATTGGCAGTCTGGTAAAAGCAAGCATTACACTGATCTCTCAAAATCACATCCAGCCACTTCATCTCTTCTCTCTTCACCCATCTTGTGATCCTTGATCTCTCTTCCCCTCTCTCTCTCTTTCTCTTTCTCTCTCTTTCTTTCGTTTTCTCTCTCTCAATCACTCTCTCTGTATCTCTTTTGCTCTCTCATGCTCCTTTACAAACAGCCTGGCTCAGGCAGTGAGCATGCGAACCAGCTGACTCAATCTTCGGGCTGCATAATCACGATTATAGTAAGGAAGAAAAAAAAGAAAAAAGCAGATTATAAATGGAGGGAGTGTTTTCAAACCAGCCCAGCTCTGCTTATAGAGAGTGGGGCAGTGTTCATATGGCCAGATGCCAAGTTGAGAGAGCAAAGAGAAGCACGTAAGATCCCAGACCATTCAGATATTTTGACAAAACGAGGAGCAGAAATCAGTGCTGTTCTGCATCTTTTTAAAAGGTGTTTTGCAATATACAAGTTAAAAAATGCAAATAAATTACTGTCAATTTAATAAGGACACCATGCTTCTGGCAAATGCCCAAGATAAATCCTTATCATGCTTCGCAAATCTATCTATCAAAACGGATTTCAAAACCAGTTGAATTCAGATGTGCATCATTATTCCTCAGGTGTATAGGTGAGCGTGAGGCAAAAAAGAGCCAAGTTTGTCTTTCCAGCTTAAAGAATTTGCACAACTGAACCACCATGCAAAATTAATATCAATAGAGTAGGAAAGGCAATGTACATATCGTATGGTATTTGCCCGTAGAAAAATAATGTTAGGTTTCCTTTAGACTGTATGGACAACAATTTATTGCATTTAGAATGTTCATTAACAAGCTCTCTGTGAAGCAGCTTAATTAGGTATTGGATGTTAAATGCTTCCATTAAAAGATATCCGAAATACATTATTGTTGGACTGTTGGATTATTACGTGTTACATAATGCCTAGTATATTGCCAAATCTAATTAGACTTGGATCCTTTGACACACTGGGTTCATTTGGCATGCAGCTGATGTGTAAAGCTCAAATACATGATCAGACTTGGCAAGAGAACAAGAAAATCTTATGCACACCAAATCAAAGCCTGGTTCTTTTAATTGGTTTATCTGACAACAAGGCATGATCACGTAGCAATCTAAACTTTCTTTTCTCTTTTCGAACCAAATATGTCTTTCTAATCATATCAAAAAGCCATGTATTTAAGTCAACTAAAATGATTGAAAGTTATTTTTACAACATTTCTTGATGTTATAGTTAGAATAACACATAGACTTCGCCTTTCATTACAGATATTAATGCCCCGATGCCTCACGATTTAAAATCTAGTAGGTACTTTTTCAGCAGTGACAGTCAAGATGATCGATATTGTTTAGTTCCATATACATCTACTATATCTTTGGACAAGCCTGATCTGAGCGTTGAGCTCATTTTCCTGGTCTTCTTTACTTAATCTAATCCGACAGACATGCACACTTTCTCAGGTGGCACTAGATCAGCATACAGAGCGATCACAGCGACGGTTAAGCGATAAGCGGATCGAAAGCAAGTGCATAGACGAACTTACAAGCACCCAGTCCGATCGCACTCTGAATCTCAGCATTTATGATTAAGATACAAAACATACTCACCCGGATCATCGAAATCCCAGAGACCGAGAGGAAAGAAGCAGTCGCACTGCGCCGGATTTTAATGGTTGAAGGCGAACTCTAGCGGTTAGTGGAACGGTCTGCTGACAGAGGTGCTGAAACGTTTGCCTACGTTTTCTCTCACTCTCTCTCTCTCTCTTTCTCTCTCGCTCAGTCGCTCTCTTCCTCTGTAGACTAGATGCTCTCC
>JAVSBV010011078.1:0-12542 GCA_033117975.1 Parotocinclus spilosoma
AAGTGTCTAAGAAAATTTAAATGATGCATTTAAATACTTAACATACAATCAAATTATCAATTATAAATGTGACGAAACACCCCCCCCCAGTAATACAGAATACCGCCATATAATCCGAAAACGGTATGTCGGTATGAAAAATTCAATATCGCCCAACCCTAGTCAAGACTAGTCGTCTACACACTCAAGTCATTTTTAATTTACCAATTTTAAAGCAATTAAACATAGCTTAACACATCTTTGGACTGTTTAAGGAAACTGGAGTACCCAGAGTAAACCCACCCAAACCCAGGATCTTATTGCTGTGAAGTCGCAGTTAGAATGGACTTGCAAGTTAAAGGTACAGAAAAGATGGTTTTCTATGCATTTTAAACGATACTGTCACAAATTAGGGGATGTTTCAAAATGAAATAGCCCTGAATTAAATATCCCTCAATTTTTGTTAGATGTTTTAAAACGTATGGCTTCAAATATAAATAAAAACATTCAAGATGTTTTGTACTACTGAGCATTGTGCATGGCACAGGGTAGTGTATAGAATTCTTCTGTGCTCGAGTTGGACTTGGCAGTGCATGAAGTAGGGAGTTACATGGTGAGAGAGGTGAGTGCTGGGAAATGTAGTGAGGAAAAGTCACTGTCATGTATAGTATTAAGTACTGTATGTGTAAGCTACACCACACCATGATATACGAAGTTCATTTTGAGCTCCTCGAATTACCCTAAATTTAACACGCGATGGATTTGTTGGAAGGTATCACCACCGTAAAGGTCCAGGGGTTTAACTTGTATGGTTTAATATTTTATAAAATGCATCGTGTTGTAGAGACTGCAGCAGCCTTGGGGTTGGAGTACTGGATTCTGGGACCAAAGGTCCAATATTCCTAGCCTTTCTAACAGTTGTGTCCTTGAGCAAAAGCTTGAACCAGCAATTGCTTGGACTGTAAGGCTATATCAGATGCAAATTTATCTGGAGGAGATCTGCTAAATTTAAGTAGATGTAAATGTAATTTTGTTCCCTGACATCTTTTCATTTTGAAAACGAACTTTTGTTTTTATTTTTAAAATCTTATTTGGTTAGGAATGTGCTTTTGAAAGACAGTAGGTAGGCAAGAACTAGTCAGTCTGTAGTCCTCAATGTGTAGTTTTCTGCTTTGATGACTACATTTAAAACCAGGATGTTGTTCATGGAATGCAGGTGATTGCATTTCCTTCAGCATTTCCTTCATATCTAATATCTGGGATCTGAGGTGCTCGTAACTCACTGCTAATAACAGGAGGTCAACCAATCTAACATTTATGTCAAACAGTAAATTATTACTTGTGTAGCGGTGGATAAGTGGTTAAGACTATGGATTAATGGGAAGGTCATGAATTCATATCTCAGCCCTTCCAACCTGCCACTGCTGGTCTCTTGAGCAAAACCCTTAGGGAACCCTTACGGGACATAAATTAGGAGATATTTCAATTTGAAATATGATGTGATATTTCATTTCAGCTTTAAATGTCCCCTAATTTTTGTCCCCTAAGGGTTTTGCTCAAAAGACCAGCAGTGACAGGTTGGCAGGGCTGAGATATGAATTCATGACCTTACTCATTTCAGGAGGGTTATTATCGTGGGTAGTATATATTGTAACTTCAACTAAAGGTTTTAGAGAACATGAAGTAGTAATTTGACAATCCTTTGCGGGTTCACCTTTTGCATCCTAAAAAAGTTCTCACAGTCTGGACAAGAGTTGCCCGAGTTTAAGGAACCAGATGACAAAGTAAACCGCAAACAGAGGAGCCACCCACAGGAAGGTGAGCCATTAGGCACTTGAGAAATGAACAACAAAACATTTTTTTAACTAAGCCGAGAACTAAAGCTGGCAGTGTTTGGCAGGTATACTCACTTAAATCTTCCGTGACAGTGCTGACACTGGTCTCCAACCCATCCTCGATCGCACACGCACGTCCCGTTCACACATTTCCCAGAAAGACAGGACTTGTCGCAGGCTTTAGACGGAGAGGCTTCCGTGCCCAGTACTAAGCACATCATCGCACAAAGCAGGACATATCTGTTCATGCCCTGTAGTCCAAACCAGGACTGAGTGGTCCTTCTAAGCGGTACCAGATCAGTCCTGGTCGCTTTTATAACAACCATGATCACAACTGGATAAAACGCGGATCTTTACATGCGCTTCACAAACTGCCAGATTGATTCAATTAGCGGCGAGATCCATGCTCACGAACAGGACATATCCTCTGACATCGCTCTACAGAATCCCAGTTCTTTTCTCGGTGAGATTTAAACACTTAGGATCTTATAACACGTAATCAAATCCATAATGAAGAAAGCAGGTCGGGTCAATCGCATCTAGGTACTCGTTCAAAAGCTGTATTGTATTTCGACAAAGCGAGGAATTTCCTCCTGCTACCTCCTGCGGTTCCGTCTGGAAAACTCCACGAAAAGCAAAATACGTTCAGACATCGTTCACACTTTGGTCAAACAACCCGAATTAAATCTCCAGCATTCCAGCGCATCTTTAAAGATCTATCCGCAGCCATTTTAAAGCGTAAACAACTGCTTGGCTAACATTGTGTTTGCTCAGCGCCGCCTCCAAACGCTCCGTAAATGTTTCTTTAATTAACACCAGCTAAACAAACGTTCAAATCATTGTTAATAATGTTAAGTAAATAAATCATCCTTTCAGGGTGTCATGCCAAAACACAAGCCCGGGCAGCAGTCAATAGCACTGCTGTTCTTCCTTAGGATGTTCGTTACTCCTCGAGCCTGGATGATCACAACCTTCACACAAATTTCCTTTCGGCTTTTATCGTATTCAGACCTTCTTTGTGTTAAAGCTCCTTAAAGTTTTGTCCGGTAAAATCCCAAGGCAGCAGGTAGCTTTTTTTTTTTTTCTTCAGCACCTCCACCACGACTCACCCAGCTCACGACAACCGCTCCGGCTATGCTAAGCTAGCCTGCCTAGGAAGCCTCAGGTTGGAATAGTGATTGCGCACGCGCAGCATCCGTGGGCACGTATTTAAAGAGGCAGAGTGACGGGCGCATTTACACTGCAGGTAAAAGTGACACGAAGCCATTTTCTTTCATATGTGGCACGGCTTGGTTTTCGAATTTGGAATACGTTAATAATGTTCAGAAAGTCCCACACATATTCAACGTGGCTACTTTTAAACTGCAAGTTCACAAGCATGTAGTCATAGAATCACGTAAGGCTTCACCCAGTGCTTAAACGTAATGGCCATTTTCAGGTTAACCTACCTTAATAAGTGCAATTTGTAGGTGTACAAATGGTGGGTGAGACATGTCGTTGTGTGACGCTGGTGTGAGGGAAGCAGTGTTCCTGAGGGTTTAATCACAAGTGTACAGTCAGTAACCACATTAGCCTTGATGGTAGAACTAATAGCACTGGCAGCTCTGGGACAGGCAGTGCCCCTGTGGTAACAACCATAGCTTCCCATTTAGTCCTTAGACTACAGTTGGTGTAAAAATGAATTGAAACTTTGTAAAGTAATTGTTTCAATCCCAGTTCGTACTGTTTTCTGCACTTAAGCTGGGGCCCACCCTGGCCAGTGAGAAAACAAGCGATTTGGGCGTACATATTGAGTCAAGGGGTGCAAAGGCCTGCATGACTTTGTTGATCTGTTTTCAAAAAGCATAAACTACATAGAATATAGTTGATGTAATAGAAGACATTTAACCTATTAAAAACCATGATCCCCATTTGAGGATCAGGTGCTTTAACTTGCTTACTGATGGGATGGGATGGGATGGGATGTAGGCGGACAGAAATAAGTAAAAAAAAAATGTTCAGAAAAGAATTTGGCAGTTAATGGTGATAATTTGTTGATCTGTTTGTATGAAACATGAGAAAGTGTAGAATACAGAATATAGTGAAATACACTACAATAAACTGCATAAACAAATCAAATTATATCATTATTATATCATATCGATACATTGACTTTTCCCTCCTAATGCCCAAAATATACATTTAGATAGAAAGTTAAAGTACCCACTGACCCCAGCCTGTCCTCCACTTCTAATGGTCTAAATAACACACTTCTCTGTGCTCAAATGTATCTAGGATGGACCATAATACAGTGGAAATGTGTAAGGTGGTCAGATTAATCCATATTCCGGGTCTTTGTTTGGAAAGAAATGGACTCCAGAAAGACAAAGATGTGGCACTGTTTTTTTTTTTATATTTGCATTTTCCATACCAACCCAACTTGGTTTCTGATTTGGAATTATACAGACTACGCACAAGTTGTGTTGGTCATTGTCTAGTCCTTCATCAGTGTACAGCTTTTGACCATAGGACACTTTTATTTAAATTAAATTATGGCTTAGAAATGCAATAACTAAGCAGATGGATATCAAGTAATTTGGCCAATGGCCATTACCATGTCAACGTCATTGATGTCTTTAGAATGGTCCACCTCCACCCAAATAACGTCTGGTTAGTAGCCTATTGGTTAAACGGTGAACACAGACTATGATTAATATTTACCTAGTAAAGCTCATGTGGCTTTGGTGGCTCAGCGTTAAGCGCCAGGTGCTGGAAACTGCAGTATCCAAGGGCCAGGGTTTAAATTCCAGGTGGTGTGCTTTATATAACTGGATGGACTGGCACCCTATACAAAATTTGCCCTTGTTAACTGAATTAATTAATTCATTTTCATAATTAATTTATTTAATTTAGGGTTACAGGGAATTAGGGTTTAACCAGTAGCATAGGGTGCAGTAGCAACCCTGGGTGGGAACACAACCTCACGTGCACACTCAGACACTTTAAACAGACCAACTGGCCTAGCCCATGCCTTTTAAATATGGAAGGAAACCAGAACACCAACACACAAACACAGGCAGTATGCATATTTCACTCAGGCAGAATCTGTCCAGGATTCAATCCGAGGATGTCTGGAGCTGTAAGGTGATGACGCCTCTCTGGAAGTAAATTATTTTTATTTTGTTCATTTATTCTGACTCACAGCATTATCCCAGTTAGCATCAGGGTGTGTTTGAGCTCATCATGGAAACACAGGGAATACAGTACTCCCGGGAGTACAGGCTGTCTAATCACATGTAATCACACACTGACTCACTGAATCTAATTTAATTTTAATTTAACTTTAGTCACTTCACACACTGGCATGTTTTATGTTCATGGGAAGTTGAGTAATCAGAAAAAAAAACAAAAATGAAAAAAAAAGTGATGCAATTTGCTAAACCAAGTTTTAAACGCAAGATGTATTATTTTAGTGCTACTTTTGTACACTAACATGCACTGAATCACTGTTAATGACAATATATTTGAACCACTCTGTACATACTGTATATGCAGCATACACAACATTTCAAGTATTGAAATATTTCATTTTTGTAACTAAACTCTAGAGAACACTGCAACTATTGAGCCATCTGTATAACAATATTCAAGTGATCTGCAATTACACAGTTAGGACAGTAAAACACGATGGAGCCGATTTCGTATTATCTGGGTGCATATCCGTTGTCCAGTGGCAGCAGGAAATTATCACCGCACCTCTGTTGCATTGCTGCACCTGCTCCTTCTTGACCAAATGAGGTCAAATAGTGGTCATCTCTTGCTATTTTGCCTTAGTCTTTTTCCTATTATTTCAATCTCTTGAAAGCGGTTCTGCTAATCAGTTTGCTAATCATCTTTACCACAAACTCGGATTGTTATGGCCTGGTTTGGTGGTGTTGCCATAAACTTCTAAAAAAAATTGGTTTGTTATTGCATTGTTTCAAACCTGAAACCTCTCACTTGTACATACACTGTTCTCACTACATACACTGATGGGAACAACTGACATGCGTTCCAAATTCTGGCTCTTACTCAAATTTATGTAGGTAACAGAAGAGGCATCTGTTACCACAAACTTCAATAGTTATGGCCTGGTTTTTAACCTGAGACCCTACACTTGTAAAGCGAACGTGTTAATCACTGCACGACAGGAATAGATGGGAACGACAGACCCGTGGTCCATACTGTGGCTCTTGCTAAGAATCAATCATGTCAGTAAAGAACCCCAGAGTTCAGCATTGCCACAAACACAGAAAAAACATGGCTTGTTATGGCCGGTTTCAAACGTGAGACCTTTCACCTGACAATCAAAGGTTTTAATCAGTGCACTACAGACATAGATGGCAACAGGAAACCTGTGGTCCAGTATTAGGCTCTTACTAAAAATCAGTCAAGTAAATAAAGAACCATCAGAGTTCAGTATTGCCACAAACTCAGAACACTTGGCTTGTTATGCCCTGTTTTAAAACCTGAGATCGTACAAGACTTAAGCAAATGTGTTGAAAACTACACAAAAGAAACACATGGGAACAACAGACCTGTGTTCCAGACTTTGAACCTTACTAAAATTCAATCAGGTAAACTGAGTCACAGCCTACTTTCTTTTCTGGACCCCTGTGCATGTCATCAATGTAACTGATACTGTGACAACTCTGACTAAGACATCTTATCCTGCTGCTTACTATCACCTGAAGTCTTTTTTCAGAACAGCTGTGGATATGAGCAGGACTGCTAGCGTGATTAATTGTTGTGTGAATCTGTATGCAGTTGCATCAGGAGTCATCAGAAAAAGGCAGGCTCATCAAGAAGGACACGTTAATTCAGCAAATGGTTCCTAAAATAGAGTTTTTAGAGTGGTATTATTAGTTTTTTGTGAACTTGTGAGACATCATATTACAATATTACATTGTAAGACAACATATATTTATATACCAATTGTTTTTCATATACCTTTCCATTTAAGGGTAGCTCGACTGCACCAGCATTTGCATTTAAATGTGCTCTTTAAATATATTGCATAACAATCACATCCATCTGGTTGTAGACATTTACATTTACATTTATGTCATTTAGCAGACATCCTTATCCAGAGCAACTTACAATTCATACAGTCTTACAATCCAAGCAATGATGGATTAAGGACCTTGCTCAGGGACCCAACTGTGGCAGAGGTGATATTTGAAGTCTGGACCTTCTAGTCCATAGTCCAGTACCTTAACCACTAGGCCACCAGAGTCCACTTTTACTTTAACATTTACTTGTTAAACTTCTGTGTCCTGCTAATTCAGATTTTGATTTTAAATATTTTGTACAAATCTTTTGTAATTTGATTCATTTGTGATTCAACCAAGTACATCATGATGCTTGTTTTTTTATTTAGTTCCAAATCTAAATTTCTAAATTCATGTTTGCTCAATGTGTGTTGTACATAACAATATACCAGCACAATTTATGTCGGAAAGTTTGTGGAAAATACAACCAACATGAACATTCATATGGAATTGATCCTTTATTTGACGCTTACAACAAATTTGGCAAACCTTTTTTTCATGGTTTTAGGATAATATGGCAGAAGGTTGACAAAATGCTATGTTGGAGTGGTGGAAATCTATGAAACTGTACAAAAATTCTACTGCAACCATAAATTTAAATTATGAACTTGTTTATATCTAATTGAAATGGATGCACACAAGCTTGTGTCATTACATGAATTTTAATTTTTTTTATTATAATAAAATTAGGTTTAAGTCAAGCACTAAAGCATAGTGCTCTTCTTAGTATCAATTAGTAGGCATTAATAAGTCTAAATAAATAAAATAATCTGTGGCTGTCAGAACGTTTAGTTCCCTTTTAAAAATATTATTGCATTTACAGTTGCATTTTCCATATCATCTTAACTTTTTCTGATTTGGGGATGTATGTTAAAGCATCTAATCTACCTACTAAATTTAGAAATCACTGTGACCCTCACTAAATTAAAGTCTTAGATTATGAAATGATATGATAGCATAAAACTGGATTAACAAAACTTACCCTGAAGTTTTCTACCACTTGAAACCAAAGACAACTAGATTTAATTTTAGTCAGTTAGCCAAATGTGGCGCTGATATGGTTCACTAGGACTAATACTACAAAAACATTTTTGGAATCGTCAGGGTTTTGGGCATAATCATTTTAATGAGAAAGTAATGATTTTGAATCAACAATAAAAACAAAAAGGGAAAACTGTAACAGAAGACAGTTCCCCGGGGTACACCGAAATATTTCTAAGCACACTATCACTGCAAGCAGCTGAACTATCTTACTGACTTGCCAAGAAAATGTCCCAACTCTCCCTTTCAATGAAACAAATAGTCTTTGGATAATGGGAGAACATGGATTCTCACAAGCGTAGCATACAAGCTCCACAAGGACAGCATTTTGGCCCAGGAATCAAACCAGGGATCTCTAAAACTATGAAGTGTTAAAGACGTTACACACTGGTGTGCTGCCCACTATTGGTGTACTACCACATTATTTATAATAGTATAAAAGTATTTATAAAAGTATTTTAACCAGTAAAGCATTGACCAATAAAGCATTTGTAACTGTAATCAGCTTAGGCTTGCATCCTTAACTCAACACACATTTAATTACCCTTTTTTGTTGTATTTTTGCATCTGAAAAGTAACAACAAATATAATACTACATGTGGATCTGCATGTCCTGAAAGAATGTTATTTGAAAATACGTATTTCATACATCGAGGTTTTAACCCAGTAATGTTATCCTTTTTTTTTTTTTTTAACTGAACATAGGCCAGGTCACAAGTTGTATCATCTAGATATTCAGAAGAACATGAGAAGACCAACAGTTCTCAACTAACAATTCAGTTACTAAAATTATTTTTTGATGTTAATAGTTTATTGTAAAAAAATTAAATTCACTGAATAATTAGAATGTGCGCAGTGTCCTAATTCTATACGCATGGATACCAGGTGGTTACATTTGATGTAATTGCTAATTCTGTGGTGAAAACTACGTTTTTACTACATAAAAATACATATGAAGTGTAACATGACTGAGTAACAGTAATGATAAAACCAATGTCAATTATATATATAAATATATTATTACAATTATGCATGAAATAAAGGTGCCTGCGATTGACAAATATTCATTAAGAATAGTTAAATATGTGTGTTGTTAGGTTCAGAGTTGAAAAACTTAGGAAAATGAAGTGTCATTTTAGTGCTACAGTGTTGCTACAATTACACCCATTTGGCGAAATGACGGAATAGTCGGTCCTTAGTAGTAACACTCCCTAACCAAACTGCCTGCAGATGTAATGTCTGTTCAACTGTTCATTTGAGGCTCGATGTAATGTGTGTCCATGACTAAACAGCTGCACACATGCTTTAAGATCATCCTGCACAATTCCACATATTGAGAATGATGTACGGTACTTCACCATTGGACTCACTGTCTGAACGCTTTACTGTCTGTCGGTCTCAATAAACAAGACATGATGAAAATAATGTTATTGTAAATATTTGCAATCACTTGTTCAATAATATGACATGAAGTGTTGTTTGCATGGGACAAACATATCTTAGTATTGTTATTTATAAAGAAGCATTTTAAATGACTATTTATTGAATAATATTTAACATTTAATAATGATTCAATATTTTAGTCCTTTGACATCACTGGTTTCAGCCTAAATTTCTGAATGCCTTAATACTTAATGCTGTTTAACCTGTATAAGGAAAAAGACAAAATATGCCCATGATAAATATTCCTTAAAAAATATTTTTAAGACGTGATTCCGGCCAATTACATATTTCATAATGTAGCCATCGCCTAGCAACAGTGTTACATTTAGAAACTGTAAGGCCAGACTTTTTTAATTGTTTGTTCCTCGGATGTCCCTACTTTAATCTACTGAGGAGGGAGGCAAAAAAATTAAAATAAAATCTTTATTTTTCAGCACTTTTCAATTTCTCGAGGACTATGTGGAATCAATACAAGGAAGGAGGAAGAAATAAAAGTAATTTAAAATTTTTAAATACAATTTATTTAACCTACAATTAAATTAAAGTGAATCTGGAAAAAAAATAAATGGACAGAACAATACCGTTGGCTCGCCACTGGAGGGCGGAAAAAGCTAAAAAAAAAAAAAATAGATGCGAAATACCAATTAAAAAAGTATTATTTTTTTTTTGTATTCTTCAAATATGATCGTCGGCGGATCCGCGAAACAAGCAATAAAAAAAGTCTTCATTTCAGAAGGTGACAATACAAACACAAATAAGAGAGGGTGTGAAATTAAAAAAATACGATAAAAGTACAACACAATTAAAAAGTTATTTGTCTATAAAATATAACTGGTATAATAACAATCACCATAATTGAGTTTTTAATCTTATTTGTGTAATCGAACAACTTTCTTTGACTTTTCATTTTTCATTTACTTTTCTGATGATCTTGTTTAATAAAATAATATTTTTGAATTGCTTCATCATAAAAAAAGTAGTTAAAAAACAAAAAATGAATGCAAGCAAAAAATGCATATATTAATTATTATATGACTTATATAAATTGAATAAACAAATCATATTATGTTTCTATAATTTGTGTAAGTAATTATATAAATAATATAATAATTATATAAATAATATTTTATTGAAAAAAATGTGTGTATTTAAAAATAGGAGATATTTCATTATGGGATATTTTTTATTAAACATAATACATGAAAGCAAAAAAATTTATCTATATATATATATACACACATGTTATTTATAAATAAAGTACAGAATTCATATTATTTATATGTAAATTATAATATTATTTATATAAACAAAAACAAGTAATATCATTTCTATATAAAGTATTATCTTATTTGTATATATTTAAACAAACACCACATTATGTTTATATAAACTGTGTATATACTGTGTGTATAATATATATATATTATAAGTAATTATGTAAATGATATAAAAGTTTTTTATTTAAAAAAGTAGTGTATTTCATTGTGATGTTTCTAATGAAATAATAATAATAATAATACATGCAAGCCAAAAAAAAATAAATTTATATATATAATATTTATATATTAAGAACAGAAGCCATATAATTTATATATACATTTTATTTATATAAAGACAAGTCACATAATTTATATATAAAGTATTACATTATTTGTATATATTTAAACAAACATTACATTATGTATATATGAACTGTATAAGTAATTATATAAATAATATAATAATTATATATATATATATTGTTTTCCACTTCACTGTAAATGGTCATATTAACATTCGGTTACAGGAATGGCATAAATTTTTTTTTTAAAAACCCCACCTAAGCGTCTCTGCTTTAATAGCGTTATTAGATTAAGTAACTTTGCTCCCCTCTTCTTCCTGTCCCGTAAGCCATACGGATAAATCAGGGGCCATTTTCCCTTCGGTTACCCAAATCTAGCACCACGTTGGTACTCCTTCGTTCAGATCTGCAGCAGCACGCAATTACACACCGAATTAAACCCTTTGGTTAATGAGTCATTATGGAAATACACACGCCTGCACGCACTCAGGGTGCTGCACGACTCCGAAAGCCGGAGCCTTCATTCGTATGGAAATTCCATTCCCCAGCCTTTTATTAATGCGCCCTAGTTAAAATATGAAAGAGCGCTGTTTGCTCGCAGGAATGCACCGTGCAGTATTAACTGCAGACATGAGCGCAGTATTTAAGAAAACACTGCAAACTAATTAAAGAGAACACACAAGAAGGTACGAGATATTCGGCAAAGTGATATTTATCCCCGAGAATCCCAAAATCTCAAAAGAGAACTTAAAAGGACGAGAGCAGAGCCCAACCGCAAACCAAACAGAGGAGGAACGAGTAGTGGGCGGAAATCTCTTAAGCCGGGGGCTACTTCAAAGCGAAACGTCCCATAGTGACATTTTTGTGAGCATACTGCAGGTCTGGAGGTTACTGCGTGCGTAATTAAGGTTCCGTTACCTTTTATGGATGCCTTCGTTGTTGTTATTACCTCCTTACGAACACTATTTCCGTTTGAGCCTTCGGTTAAGAGGTCCCGCGTCTTTGTAACGCAGCCGCAGGCGATACGTCTGCAGGTTCCTCTGCCTCTGATGTCAGCGTTGACTAGGCGGACACGGTTTGGGAATTTCGTCCACCGCTGCTCGTTGTGAAGATTTGCTTACGACTGAAGCAGCTTGTGCTCCTTCCCTTTCTAGCCATGCCGTTATAGTAGTGCTGCCGGAGGCTAGAGTTCAACAGACGCTGCATTCGTGTCACCCTTCTGTTTTCTGTTTTTTTTTTTCTCCCAGCTTTTCTTCCGATCCCAGTTCCAGTCCTCGCACCAAGATGTTCCCCTGGCATCAGTTCCAGTCCTCGTACCGTTACCCACACCCCCTCAGAGGGCATTGCCCTACTTAAAAAATGCTGATCCTCAGTCATATCCTCTAATTGTTTAGTACATTATTCTCTGTTTATTGTGTTCTGTTTCATTCATTATATTCGATTCAGTATTCTCACTGTTAAGTTATATTTTTAATTTAATGATTTGGACTATGGATTATGGCCTAATTAATTAACGGCGGGCTTGGTTTAATTATTATGTCCGATTAAACGAACATGCCCTATGTTACAAGACGGGACGTGCTATGTAACATATTAAATGTTTATTAAACCTTT
>JAVSBV010011089.1:0-12541 GCA_033117975.1 Parotocinclus spilosoma
AGACAGGGACAGAGACAGAGAGAGATGGGGAGAGAGAGAGACAGGGACAGAGAGAGAGAGAGAGAGATGGGGAGTGAGGGACAGGGACACAGAGAGAGAGAGAGAGACAGGGAGAGAGAGAGAGAGAGAGACGGGGAGAGAGAGAGACAGGGAGACAGAGAGAGAGGAGGACACAGAGAGACAGGGAGAGAGACAGAGAGAGAGAGAGAGAGAGAGAGAGAGAGAGAGGCCACTCCGGATTCCTCCCACAGTCCAAAGTGTGTTAGGTTAATTGGTGTCTCTAAAAAGTGTGTGACTGTGTGCATGACTCTGTGTGTGTGTGTGTGTGTGTGTGTGTGTGTGTGTGTGTGTGCCCCACAATGGATTGTTCCTGCCCTTGTGCCCAGAGTTGGATGGATGGATGAATATTTATATTATGTACCACCATTCTCTGTACAGTTTGAACTTCAGTCGGTTTTTCGGTGATCCTAACATCTCTAGCACTGACGCTGATGTGTCCTCCACCATGCTTAATGCTTCACAAGGAATCCGATTTTAGTTCCTCCACTTTCTCCTTTTGTTAGTAAAACATCTTTCGTCTCGTCCGATGTTGAGGAACATCTGTATGGACTTTTGCAGCCAGCACTCGCACTGCATCTTTATGTCACGCTTTGAAAAACGATGCTGCAAAAACTTAACCAAAGTTCATATTGTATTTGTAATTAAGGTCTTATTTTAATGCATTCTAAAAAAAAGAGGTGTTTTTTTAAAGGGATATAAATGCATTTCATCGTTTTACACCCTTGGACTCCAAACTGTTTTGGGATCAAACTCAAACTAGAATTGGCTTGTTGGGGTTTTTTTTTTTTTTTTTAAGCAGAACCCCAAAGGCTTGTTTAGAAAAAGCAGGAGGCAGGGGGCCAGTTTTCGTTCCCCGGTGGAGAGAATAAACGGGGTCTTTGTGCACTTTTGATGCTCCCTAAACTCCCCTCCCCCTTCCATCGCTCCCATTCTTTCTTCCACTCGACCCCTTCCTCATTTCTCCCTCCTACCTCTTTCACACCTCACGCCTTCCGACATCTTGCGCTCACGCTCCAGAAGTTAAGACCTTCTTCTTTTGGGTGAGTAACTGTCCGGTTACGACGTGCTTTTTAGCTTCCGTTTGAATTCTGAAGCGACCGATGGGAAATAGGGCAGGGTGGAGGAAAAGATATTTCGATTGGCCTGCAACCTGCAGCTACTTGCAAGAGTTTGGTGTGGACTTGGGCTTGCCGTATCGCCTTTGTTTAGAGATGCAGTCCTGCTTATGAAAAGATGAAAAGAAATGTAATCTTATCATATTTGTGCTTTTTTTTACACTGTTTGGATATATATATATATATATATGCAAATAACATCAAATACATTCTTATTTTAAAATGCATTAATAAACTATAAAATATAAAATTAAAAATAAATCGTTTTCTAAGTATCCAGTCGGATCCAACAGCAATGCGTTTGTTTTGGTATAATGACCTCAGGTGACCCTCGCGGTGCAGTGACAAAGCCATAACTCTATTAGAAATGCCAAGCAAAAGTTTACGTTCACGCTTAAATCTCAACAAAAAATCCTTTTATATTGCATTTGTCATTAATGGACGGTTAATAATTGGTTCATGTCATTTTAAATAGTAATAATAATACGAAAAAATATGTTTATTACAGCCAATAAATCAACAATAATAAATAGAGATTTTATTCATTTAAAATGACAAATCGTTTAACTAAATCTCATATTTCTTTTTATGGGAAATAATCATAATATTTCTTGTGCAATAAATATTAATATAACTTAATTAATAATTAGCATCTTTATAAAATAAAAAAAAACAGCTTGTTATTTCGAAATTTGCTTTGCAAACGAAACGTTAAAGATATTTGGGTTTGTGACTAGTCAAGAAAAAAAACGTTTTGTTTAAATTCAATTTAATTCAGCTTTATTTGTATAGCGCTTTTTACAATAGACATTGTCACAAATTCTATTGTCCCTAATGAGCAAGCCAAATGGTGACAGTGGCAAGGAAAAACTCCCTGAGATTATAAAGTATAAAGTTGTATAAAGTTGTTCCGGCAAAGTGATGTTTTTATTGCTTTGCACTGTTTTGCAGGTTGACCTTTTTTTTAAGGTCGGTACCTCCGCACTCATGCGACGTCCCACGATCTCGCTCTTCGTCGTCCTCCTCCTCGTCCTCCTTCCTTCTGAGGCGAAGAAGAAGCAGAAGCAGGAGGACAGGACGTCCAACTCTGGAAAGCTGAGAACGAAAAACGGTCACCACTGCACCTGGGAAACTCAGAAAAGCAAAAGCAACACGCTGCTTCACCTGAGCTGTACCACCTCTCCCGGAGAGGCGGGGCCTGACGCACCCGACGCCTACGAGTGCCAGTTTTCAGGGAAACCGGACGAATGTCCGGCGTACAACGACAAGTCGGCGCAGTATTGGAAGGAGGTTCTGGGGAAGCTAAAGAAGCGTGAGAACGTCTGCGAGGGAGGAAAAGTGCTGAAGGTCCGACTGTGCAGAACGGCGCCACCTTCGGCTCACATGAAGATGATAAAAGACAAGGAGAAGCAGAACAACGAGGAGGAAACCATGATGGCGGACGAAGGCGTGAAGGGGAGTTACTGCGCAGACTCGTGGTATCCACTCTGCGATTTGATTGAGAAAATTATTTCTGGAGAAAAGCAGTGAAACTAAATTCGCTCTCTAGCTAACGACGACCAAGGAAAAAAAATTCATAAAGTCAAAACACTGAGTCCCATCCAAAACGGAAGGGACAAAGAAGGGATACGATTCAAAGTTTCGTGGTCATTAAAAGTCATTTTACGTAATTTAACGTTATTACTTACGACGTAAACACATCATCGTCTTTAACTACGAAGAAATCCTGTATGAAACGTTTTGTAAAAAGTCGTTTTTGCTTTGGACAGACTTCAATTTCACGCCGAGAAAAACACAAAGCGATAAAATTCACGCTTCTGAATCCGCCCGATCTCTCCCTTGGAACCCAACACTTAAAATTCACGTCAGAATTGAAATATTTGCGGGTCGGGCAGATCGGAAAATCGGTCGTTTTTTCTTTAGCGTAGACGTTATATATTATTTTTAGCGTTCGTTTGTTAGGAACAATAACAATCATGTTTTTCTCAGCGTATTATTATCATAAATAACTATCAAATAATTAAACACAAACGTTTTCGTTCATCCAAAATTGTCATATTTCGAAAATGACGTTTTTTTGACGAAACACGGAACACGTAACCTTACTCTAGATTAGCATTTTTATTAATAAAAATCAGCTTTTTTCATTCGTTTCTATCAAAAATCCCTCCTACGTTACTTTTGCGTATTTTTCCCCTCGCTGTTTTATACCTAAAGGGAGTCTGCTTATGTCCAGCTAGCAGGTCAATTTAGATCAGACCACCGTGAAGTAATGTTTAGCTTAGCTTTGCCATGTCATTACCGCTAATCAGTCACCTAGCATCTTGTTAAAAAGCCTACTAATGTGAACTAGCATCAATACAGATATATAAATAAGCTAACCTAGCATGTATATAGCATTAAGCTAACGTAGGAACGTAGGACGGCGTACCGGGGTGCATAATTGAAATTTTTTATGTACCTGAGATGTTTTTCCTTTTGATTTGTAACGATCTTGTACTAATATTGTGTAATAAAAATTAAAAACAGCAGTGAAGGGAAAATGATTTGTTGCTTTTCTGTAACACAAAACACACTTTTTTGCTTTTTTACACTTTCCTGGTTATGGGAGTCATGAGCGGTGCTCGCTGTCGCTGTGCTGGGGAATGATCACTCATCTGGCCTCCTCTCCCTCAGGTTCGTCCAGATATAACAAAAGCAGGTTGTAGCTGATAGTCTGTGTTCAGGATAAATCTGTCCCAACAGGAGATCAATTTTGTCGATACTACACACACACACACACACACACACACAAAACAATGCTAATAAATCAATACTGGAATGCTATTACTGTATCATTACCATTATAATGACTGTTATTATATAGATGAGAGCTGCGTCGTGCAACAATTTTTAAAACTCATTTTTCTTTCTCTCACTCATTCTTATTTTTCTTTTCTTCTTTCCTACGTTTGTCTTTTGTTTTGCTATTTTCTCTTGCTTCCTGTTTCCTGTTGTTTATATCGTACCTTATTTATCTCAGTCCTTTCGTTTAGTATTTGTCTCTTTCTTTTCCTCTGCTCACTTTTTTCCTTTCCTTTTCCTTTCTTTGTGTATTTTTACTTCTTTCTGTCTGTCGTTCTTTCGTTCTTTCTTTTGTTCTTTCGTTCTTTCATTCTTTCTTTTGTTCTTCCTTTCTTTCTTTCTATCTATCTATCTTTCTTTCTTTATTTCTTTCATTCTTTCTTTCTTTCTTTCTTTTTTTCGTTCTTTATTTCTTTCTTTATTTCTTTCGTTCTTTCGTTCTTTCATTCTTTTTTTTCTTCCTTTAGGTTTCTTTGTCTAAGTGTTACTTTCTTTATGCCGGTTCTTTCTTTCTTTCTGCTTCATTATTCTTTCTTTCTTTAAGCTTGTTTCTTTCACACTTCCTTTCTTGCTTGCTTCTCTCGATATGTATTTTTCACGTGTCCATCCTTATCTTCTTTCTTCCATTATTTCATTTCACTTTCGTTTTTTCTTTCTTATTCATGTCATTTATTTCTTCCTACCTAGTTATTCTCTGTCTTCCTTCCTTTCTGTCTGTCTGTTTCTTTCTTCCTTTCTTCCTGCCACTTCTTTTTTTCTAACTGCTATTTGTTTTGGCTCGTTTCTTTAATTCCCTGTTTCTTTACGTCTTTTTCTTTCTCTTCCTTAATTCGTTCTTTCTCTTTTCATGCTCCCTGCCTGTCTGTTGCTCCCTTTCTAAAATAACACAGGACTATAGCGCCACCTGCTGTTGTACTCGCATCCCTACACACTGACTGATTCACGATCACTGCTGATTTTTCTTGTTAAAAGCATAAAGCGATTAGATGTGTAAAGTAATAACACTTTCGTTTATATGACCGTATTAACATTGTTAGCGCTAGTAAAGTACAGCGTCGTATTAAAATATGCTCCAAATATAGAAATACTTTACCAAACACTATAGATTTTTAGATATATTAGTTTTTGGTATCTAAATCTTCTACCTTTAGCGTCTAGGCAACCCTAAGAGTATTGTTATTACGTATATGCTAATGCTAACAGTCGTGTTGATAACGCTAGCAGTTGTTGCTTAAAAAACAATACATTGTAGGAGCCGGTAAAAAACTATAAATATGTGTCCGCCACAACATCATTTAGAAAAAATGTAGGCCTACAGTCAAATTTCATAGCAAAACTGTAAATTGTTTGACAGTTTTAATGTGAACTTTCACAGTTTGACTGTAAAGTTCACATTTCTACTATGGATTTTTGATAGTTATTTGGTCACTTCATGGTTCCATTATCAAAACTCTTAGTACGACTTGGTTGATTATAAACTAACCATAAATCGTTTTCATCATTTTACTATGGATTTTGATTACTTATTTTGTCACTTAATGGTTCCACTGTCAAATTTCACAGTACAATTTTCCTGAGAAAGTTTATTAAACATGACACGTTTTATTATAATTCCATGAACTGGCTCCATTGTGGGATTTTTATTTTAGACCAAACTTTGCGCTTTTCTGGGGATTTTGTCGACCTGTGATTAAATGAAAGGCTATTCCTATAGAGAGTTTATAATAATAGCTGAGACTATTTTAGAAAACAGTCTGTGTTTAGCGGTGGAAGCTTATAAGTTGTTCCGACTGTGCGTTGTTAGCTTTTAGCATCGGTGCAGAGTGAATGGGAATGAATGTGTGCTGATGGATGTTCACTGGAGTCTGGGCCAGTAACTTATCATTTCACAAAGCTTTCAACACACACCAAGGACAACTGCATTACTGGACTAGGACAAATCCCCACAGCACACACACACACACACGTCTGTCTTTTTTGTCTTTGTCATTGCTAGGACTTTCCACTGGCACTAAATTATCGTTAATTCTACACCCACTACAGCACCTACATCCACCTTCTGGGATTTTGCAAAGAAAGGGGAAGTTTTTAAAAGAAAAAAGGGTAAAACAAACAATTTCAGCCAATACAATAAGTGTCTAATTTTCTAAATCATGCCAACAACCTAAAAACCCCATGAACATCCTGTATTTCATCTTCTATCCCATTTACTGAGGTTATACAACACTCATTTCCATTACACAGTTAGCACGTTAGCACGATTCTCCTATATGGTGTGTGCCATTCTTCTGGCATTAAGTCTATATTTTAAATGTAATATGTTCTTATGTTTAAATTGTTATTTATTTTATTCATTATTTTTCCTTTGCTTGTTTTTCTCTTGCTTTCTTTCTTTGCTTCTGATACTTTTTAGAGCAGTTCTTCCTTTCTAACTGTTTCTTTTTCTTACTTTTTTCTTTCCAAATCTTCCTTTCTATCTGTTTCTTTTTCTTTTTCTTTCCAAATCATCCATTGTATTTGTTTCTTGTTCTTACTTTTTTCCCCAAATCTTCCTTTCTATTTGTTTCTTTTTGTTTTTCTTACTTTTTTTCTTTCATTCATTCTATTTGGTTTTTTTTCTTTCCAAATCTTGCTTTCTATCTGTTTCTGTTTCTTTTTTTTACTTTTTTCTTTCAGGGTCTTTTTTTCTATCTATTTCTTTCTTTATTTATTTTTTTTACTTTTTCTTTTCGAGTCTTTTTTTTCTATCAGTTTCTTTTTCTTTCAGAGGAATGCAATTTTGATCTTTGTTGTTCCTTAACCAAGGTCGTTTTTAACTGAATATTGAATAAAAATATATACATATATATATATCATAATAATGATGATTCTGGAACATTAAAGTAGAAGTTTCTTTAAAACACAGCTATTAAGTCCAGTCTCTGCACATGTCTGTTCTCTTTGTAGAAGACCTGTCACATTATTTCTTTTTTTCTTTCTTTCTTATTATTATCTAAATGCTGCACTATGCTCTTTATCACAGATTTTGATAGGGTCGTTAGAGGAAGTAAAGGGTTGATGAGTCGTCCATCATCAGGATTCATCATCCAGTTATCAATCAGGTGCCACTTCAGCGCTGTGTTATTGAATACAAAAGAGATTTTTATAAACCATTCAAAAACAGGAAGCCAATCAAGCACTCTGACAACATCACAACCTAAAAAAAGAGAAGAGGTTTCAGGTTTTATTTTTAGTTTTTAAACTTCTCTTATCGCTTCTATTTCTTCCTTTTATCTTCCATGTGCTGTGTCATTTTTAAAAACATTTTCATGGCTTTGTGGTTTCAACTGTGCATTCATTTTATTTTACAATTTACTTTTGTTTATTTTGTTGTCCTGTATCATTACTTTTTTTTCCGGCTGCATTATCTTATGCTCTGATTTTTCTCACATCCGTCCCCTCTTTCTTTTGTCCTCTACTTAATCTGCTCTGTCTTATCTCTTAAAAAGTTTTCTCTTTGCCTTTTAATTCATAGATGTATCATTTAAAGATCTTTCCTATTTTCCCTCTTTGTTTCTCTCACCTTTCATTTGATTTCTTTCTTATTATTGATTTCCTTTTAATTTTCCAAGTGTTTGATTCCCATTATTTCATTGCTTCTTTTTTCGTGCGTTCCATCTAACAATTCCTTAAAATTTCAAGAACTGTTTGGTTTACACTATCCTTTTGTTCTTTCTTTATTTGTTTATGATTTTTTTATTATTATTTCTTCCTGTCTTTTTTACATGCATTCTATATGACATTCCTTTACAACTTTTCTTCTTTGGTTTGCTTAAATTCCTGAATGTTTCTCTTTGAATTTTTATGCACACTCCATTTAACCAACCGAGTGCTTTCTGTCTTTATGCATGTTCTAATTATTTAAAAAAAAAATAACCTTCATACATTTTAAACTGCTTTCTTGGGGTTTTTTTTGTTCCTTTTAAACAATTGAGAACTTTCTTTGGCTGTTTTTGCTTCCTTCCTTTTATTAGTTTTCAGAGCTTATAGTTCTCAAATCTTTATCCTTTCTGTCTTTGTGTCCATCGTTTCGTCCATTGGAAGCTCTTTTATATTTAGAACTGAACATGGTGCGTCTTTAGGCTTTGCTGTTAGTAAAGCAGACTGAAGTGAAATGGACCTACAGACAGCTGTTTAGAACAGTAACTGAAACCCTATCAAATAGATGAGACACAGAGTCCTGAACACTGGCAGCACAGCATGTCCCGGTGTGGTCCTGTCTGAGGGTCACACACACACACACACACACACACACACACTGCAAGTAATCACACCTTCATGCCCAGACTTTGCTCATGAACAAAATCTCCTGGGTTTCTCTAAATGTGTCTAATGATAAATACATTATTATTATTATTATTATTATTATTGGTAGTTGTAATAATATTCCTTTAAATGACATAAGGGATTTGTGTTCCTCTGCCACAGCAGCAGCAGCACCACTTTAAAAGTTTAAAGGTTTTTGCTCACAAATTCCACCCCTTCACATGGCTCGTCCTTCTGTCCCCATGCTGGCACGATTCCTCTCTGTTATTGAAAGGGTGTCGGAGCCAAAGCAGCAGGTCTTTGAGTAAATAAGGCCCAAACAATGTTGACGCATCGAGCGCGGTGTGTTTCTGATGGATCTAATAATCCAAGGGATCCAAAGTTTCCCTTAAGTTTCAAGTATCTCCAGAACTGGGACCAAAGCTTTGGTGGAACCGACGTGCCCCGGTTTGTCCTGCCAATAAACCATCTTGCAGCCCAGAAACTTGAACATTTGTGAAAGAAATCTCTCAACGTGTCTACGAGCAGGTTTGGGGTCGATGACCTATATTTTGATTCAACCTTGCCTTTAAGTCATGATCCGGTCAAAGTAAATACACGCCAGAGTACTTTGGCCAATATTGAGCAATGTTTATTCTAACATGTGAGCCAGCAATGTTTAGAGGGGCTTGTGTAGCCATACGGTAAGAGTTTAATTTAGCCTGTTGAGGGTAATTATTAACTGAGAGCAAGACCTAAATCCAGACAGTGCAGAGATTTAAAAAAAAAAACACAGGTACATATAGTTACTGGGTTGCCATTTCTATGCATAAAAACATACGAGCAGATTTTTCTGTGCTCAGATCAATTGAGGTAGATAAAAGTGACCTGACTGGACAGACGTGAATATTTTATAGTTCACTTTTTAAAACCTTGCTTTTAATCTCTGCCGTCACTGGCAGGACTGGAGCGGCACACAAACGTAAATAAGTATTCCTGTATTACACAAGAACAGGAGCGTTAAATCTGTTAAATCTGCAAATAATGGAAGTGGCATTTTACAAATAAGTAGAATTACTGATCTTATTATTTTTAAGAGTCAAAAATTGCATTTTAAACTATTATTTTAGAAAAAAATCTAAATCTTTTTTTTTTTTTTTTTAAGTAAAAAAAAAAAGATTCTGGGCCATATAGTAAGTGCCATTTAATAGATTTAAAAACGATATCAGTTTAAATAGGATTAAATAGTTAAACTACGCCGCTTACAAAAAAGGAAGGATGTTTCAAAAAATAAATATAAAAATATTTTTTTAATAAAAATAACACACACTATAAGGACACACACTGCGTTCATAATTCTCTTTTAAACATGCTGCACATTTTGATTTAAAATCTAAAAACTTGCCTGATCACAACACATCTAAAACTATACTATACTGCTCACTAAAATTAGGGGAATACTCCAAAATGAAATATCCCATAACAAAATATCTCCAAATATTTATAAGTGGTGTCATAGTGCGTTTTTGAAACGTTCTCCAAATAAACTTTAGCTAAGCAAACTTCTGATTGGTCAGAGCCGAACGCTCTGGAGTTCCTATTGGTCCGATTTTTGGAATATGCAAATGAGCTGGAAGCGAACTCGAAGGGAAAGGTAGCGACTGGTTTTAATTGCGCGTGTCTCCTCCCTGTGTGAGCTGATTGGCCAGACCTGGCGTATGCCCCGTTTCTATTGGTCCGGAGTGTTGAATATGCAAATGAGCGCTAAAGACCGTGCGATATAACCACATGAGGCAGCGTGGTTTAGTGTGTTTGTTGTGGACGGTTCTCGGGGCGCTAGAGACAGGGAACGAGCGTTATTGCGTTTTATTGAGTTTTAAAAGGTAGGGAAGTTGTTTAAATTCAGATTTGGACGTTTTGTGAAGTCAGATTAGCGTGTTGCAGTTTGTCACTGCGTTACAACGTTGATGTAGTCTGACCTGAAGCTACAGGTGTCACTGTAAGTGTAAGATAATCATGGCAGGATGATTAATAGTGCAGAAAATTAGGAATTTAATTTAGAACCTCAATGATAGTATTTTGTGCTTTTCGAAAGTTTTGACATTTCTTTTGCACGTTGTGTTTTCAGTAAAATCTGGGTCTGAACATGCCTGTGGACATGGCAGTGCAGCTCTACATCGCCCACTCTCCTCCTCTGCACAGCTTCCTGAGCTCCTACGAAGACTACAGGGTAAGGAATCTGGTGAACGTCCGCTGCAAGCCTCTGCGTCCCTGCATCAACACCCGAAATCAAAATCATTCCCCAACCCTGAGCCCGAAGCCGAACCCGAAGCCGCCGTGCCACGTCTGGCAGGGTCCCGGAGACAAGGCCAAGAAGAAGGTCGTGTTCGCCGACTCCAAAGGCATGTCGCTGACGGCCGTCCGCGTGTTCTGCCCGACCGACGGCCAGAGCCGCAGGTCCCCATCTGCGCTGGAGATCCACCTCCCGAAGCTGGAAGGCGCCGTGAACGAAGCGCAGAGCAGAACCCTGGACTTCCAACAACCCTCGGCCAACTACGTCGACTTCCGGAACCGGCTGATGAAGAACTCGGTGTGCCTGGAGAGCTGCGCCCTGCAGGGGCGGACCCTGACGGGGACGGTCAAGGTGCTGAACCTGGCGTTCGAGAAATCGGTCCGCGTCCGCCTGACCTGCGATCTGTGGAAGAGCCAGCGCGAGTTCGAATGCGCCTACATGAACGACGTGTACGGACGCAACGGCACCGACACCTTCTCCTTCGTCGTCGAGATTCCCGCCTCGGCGCTGCCTCAGAACGGAGTGGAGTTTTGCGTCCGCTACGCCGCCGGGGGGCGGACGTACTGGGACAATAACGACGGCAAAAACTACGGCCTCGTCCCCGCGCCAGCCGAGAGAATCAGCAAGGGGAACGATTCGTTCAAACACATGGGTGGCCAGAAAAAGTTAACAGTTTCCACCGAGTGGAAGCCCTGGATGAACTTCGACGTCGGCGCCCCCCGCTGGTAACGCCGCGTTACCGAAATGCACGCCATTCCTGGTCTGACGAGCGAGGTTTGTACGTCGATTTAGATGCGTGTTCAAGGGGCTGCACCGGACTGTACGATGGACTACGACGTTTCAGAAAATTTTTTTTTACGACGTTTCGTAACATTTTAACCTTTTGATTTCACATTGAGAGAAAAACGTTGAGACTCCTCCTTCATATTGAAGGGTCAAACCGTACCCTAAAGAGGCGCGTATCGAATAAACGTTATTGTGAAAAAGGGATGAATTGCTGTAGAAGGTAAATGTTTCTGCAGAAATCTGCTTCGTGTTTTTATTGCTCTTAAGAATAAGCAGAACCGTACGGCAACAGAAACCCATTTTTGCCTGGCAAATTTAAAAAATAAAATTGTTAAATCATAATGTTTTTGTTTTCTCATGGTCTGTGTGCGTGTGTGTGTGTGTGTGTGTGGGGGGGGTAGTCAGTCAAGTGACCTACTGAACTGGATGATGTGGTTGGACGTCTCATCATTGAGTGTTTTATCTATTTATTTATTCAAAGATTCAAACAGACCGTTTGTCGCCCGGTGGTTCGCGTAAGGAGGCGAAGGTCCCACCCTGCTCCCCGATTTATGATTTACAATCCATTAAATCCATCATAAAAAAGGAATTGTCTATTTCAGATCCATCCTCGTGTCACCTACTGAATGACGTTTAAAAAAACAAAAAGCACAAAAACGATTATTTGCAAAACCCCAGCTTTTCCTGGGACGTTCCCAGAAAGAAAAGAAAGACAACATGAGTGCATAGACATTCAAGTTTGAAGGCACATAAAGGTCATATAACATATAATATAAAAACACAGGTATATAATAATATAATAGCAATAACAGCAGCAATGTGACTATGTGAATAAAAATAATAAATCATACCGATGATATATTATTGCAGCAATATAGTATAAGTAACATTACAGTAGCTGTTATTATATAAAATGATGGTACTATTATAATAATTATAAAGTCTAGTATAATATAATGTATACTGTATTAATATTATAAAGTAGCAGCAGTTTAGTATGATAAGAAATAATAATAGCCACTATGGAAGATTGGTAGCGCAAAGTTACAAGACAGAAATAAATCGGGCGAGATAGAAGAATTGTTTTGGTCCTAATAACCGGCTGGTCCGATTAAACGAACATGCCTTATGTTACAAGACGGGACGTGCTATGTAACAT
>JAVSBV010011100.1:0-12541 GCA_033117975.1 Parotocinclus spilosoma
AAAGTATGAGATTTAAGGGAAAACACAAAATTGTCTAGGTGACCCCAAACTTTTGAACGGTAGTGTATATATTTTTAGTGGCCCTAAAATACCATCGTAGATAATGCCACTCTTAAGACATGTCCACTGGCGATATTTTTCAGAACATTTGAAAGATTTTTATTTTACCTAACAACAACCCCAAGTGCATGTAATGCACTACATACATACATTTAACTGATTAAAATAAGTGAATATAGAGAGTAACAATATATGTGAGCTTTCTGTCAGACCGTGGGACCTCATTATGTTGTGTGGTATAATGGACTTTATAAACAAACATTTGTGAATTGTTAATGTAGCTGAATATAGTTTGATTATAGTTGTAGTTTCTTAATAGTTTGTAATTTTTTAGCATTCGTATTGTGTAAATATATTTTTGTCTATTTTTTTGTACTGAGTGCCACGTTATCCCTTGCTGCTGTAACAGTGAATTTCCCCACTGTGGGACTAATAAAGGACTAATCTTATCTTATCTTATCTTAGCACAGTTTATTCATTTTAGTAGTGTTTGAATCAGTAAAGTTTTCCTCCCTTTTTGTTCGGGGGGCAGAAATAGTCTGTTGGGCTGTGTGTAAAAAAAATTATGTTAAATATGATTTGATAGTGATTGCATGTTGTTATACACTGCTCCTACTATTAGTCTGTCTTCAGCAGCTGTATGTTTAAGGTGCACATGTGGGAGTGAGCAAAGTGGTGTACAAATCTGAAAATGTTTCATTTATTACACTAAAATGGTTTGAGTGCATTAAATATAGAAATTTCAACTAATGTACAGTGATCAACAATTGTAGCCTGTTGACAGCAGATCCTGAACATGATGCATGTGACATGAGAAAATAAATCATGAACTTGTAAACATTGCAATTGCGTTAGATAATTGGGTAATATAGTCCATTCAAATCAAGCAAATGAACCGTGAGACTCTCACATTAAAGTTTTTTTTACCATGCATTAAGTATTTTGTTGCAGGATTGTTTTATGTTATGGATAGTGAATTTGCAAATAAATTGTTTTGGACAGAAAAATAGCGGTACTGATCATTCATGAAGTATTAATTGTTTTAATTGGGTAAATTGTAAGAGAGACTACATTTGATGCTTTGGATAAACAATGAAAGTTATAGTTAAACTGAATGATTGACTTCAGATAAAGGCTATGCAGTATACTTCCAGAAAATAAAACTTCAAACAGTCAATGCGAACACTGTTCACTGTTCAAAGAGAAATATTGCAACAAGCTTTATTCATTACTTGAAGTATATTATTTTACAGATAACAAAGAAGTGTAATTAGAAACAATATTACAGTTAAGCTATATGCTGAATGATCAAATATTATTAAAACAGGAGTTGCTTAACAAAGGAAGATACTGTACTTCTAATGGACTAAGACTTAACATACATATATTTGTACTATACTGAGCTTGTGATATTTCATAATATCATGTTTCGTGGAAAGACACTGACAGTTAGAGCTTCCTTGTTATCTACCCATTTTACATACATTTTCAGGGTTAATGGTTGATAGCTTTAACTTCCTTACCCCAAACCACCAAGTCCCATGCCTTAGTTCAGATCTAGTCCATGTTAAAACAGGCTTCCTATTCATCTGTTTATTGTGCAGAGAGACAAGAGTGACACCAGAAATACTAAAAGAGAATCACTAAAGAATAAATAGGAGCTATGGCTAATGGATAACGAAAAGATGGTAGGGTTTTAGCAGTCTGAATGAACTGTGTATCGAGATTAGTTAAGGTTTGTCACATTTTCCAGTTTAATTTACTGACATATTCACGTAGCACGTTTGTAGCATACATAGAACTGTTTAAAGCTACACTGCCATTACACCCTTGGCACTTTTTGATGAGATTCTACAGTACAAAAATTGCTTGGACTTTAGGTAGTGAGATGAACATATCTGCTACACCAGTTATAAGCTAAACTGTGAAAAGTTTAATTTGAACCAACACAGTTTACTGTAATGGCTGATATCTGTGTATTTCTGTACCTCACTTGCTATATTCAGGCTTTTTAATTGAGCATTTGGGCAGTTTTGTAGCTTAAATCCTCTCCTCCCCACCCTCTCTCATATACACAAGACTTGCGACCCCTCCCTTTTAAATCCTAAACGTATTAGATAAAAGGTTCATGTCATTCATATGTGAAAGACTCAACTCTTCAGACTGAAGAATAGGTTATCATGCATGACCTTCTGCAGTTCACATAAAGACCGATCTTTGGATTACAAGGTATGCTGTGCCTTTAGGGCATTTTGAAATGTTGGTCCCATTATGTGACAAATGCATGCTATCTGACAGGATGAGGCATATATTGTATTAACTAGTATTAATTTCCTAATAGTAAACTTGACAATTTTGGTAGAAGTTATGAATGACTATGATTAGGGCAAGGGCTATAGTATAGTTATTTTCGTACCCTAACCCGTACCAAATCCTGATAAACTAATCTTGCTTAGTAAAATTCATGCATGTTATGTGACAGATATTGCTTGCGAGCAGTCTTGATTTGAATCTTTCCCTCATTAAGAGGGTCTGTATAGTCCAATGGCAATGGTCATTCTCTGGTGTGTGTATTCTACATATTTGTTTTTGTAACACTGAGGACTACCGTATTTACATCTACAACTGGCACTTGAACGATGTTATGCAAAGTAACATTTTGTATTTAATAAGAAAGTATTTTATTTTTTAACAGCTTGACCTCTTAAGAGTTGAATCCCTTGATGTATAGACATAAGATGTGTATGCTCTGTGTTCAAGCTTATGTGCGTTGTCTTAGCACCACTGTTTTCCCATTATCCTTTGTTTGATTAGCTAACGTTGCATACCACAGAGTGGTCTGTAAACTTTGCCAGCAAATGAGTTGATGTTCCAGATATTTAAATTTTCCTTGCATGTATTATTTATTTATTATATAGTAGGTTGTTACTCTGCACACATTAGATAGCTACAGTATTTGCAAGACATGCACTCTTCTCCACTACCACCTTTCATTTTGTATATTCCTTGTTGTGAGACACTGGGTCACTGCTTTTGTAACATGTATTTATAAGATAAAACATAGTTTCGCCCCTTCTGATTTAGTCTTGATTTAGCCCTTAGTCTTTAAACTAATTTCTAACCATCAATAGCTGGACTGTTCAGGCTACTTATTCTGATTTTGATTCAGTATCTGCATTTTCATGCTAAGTTGGCAAACTGTGAAAACGGTTGCAGTTTGTAAATTGGTATTGGTGCATTGATACTGAGAGCGATGGTCATTGAATGGTTTAGTACTGGAAAAATGACAAACTATTTGTGAAAATCAATCATCGCCAAGTCTCGTTGTAAAAACAGACATTTGTCTACTGATTTTGTATCAGTATGATGTTAATAATTATAACAAGTGTTACCAGGTACCAATAAGAAATAGGTTTTATCCAGCAAAGTAATGACTGATATTGAAGGAATCTGTCATAAAGAGTCAGGGTTTCTCTCACATGGATGCATAATTAATTATAATCATCATCTAGATACTTAACTTCCTGCCTTAAGTAAACACATCTTAGTTGTTGTCTTTTTATGCAGTATCCATAAGTTCCAGTTGCTTAGTCATGTAAGTTTAATTTATATGCTTGCATAATGTGTTTAGGTTTGTATTTATCAAGATTTTAGATATTAGAATTTACATTACACAAGTGTGTGTATATATATTATAATAAACAAAAGCTAGTTCATTTAAAACAAGCTGCAACCCTCGTGTCTTCATAAATTGTCTAAATATTACTGATTTAATTTTAAGTTTAATAGTCAAGACAAATTGAGACATTATTATGCATTCTTGCTTAATGTATTTTGCAAACCTTTTATGGAGAACAGGCTGATCATTTAAAAACTTAAATCATCAATTGCATAAATTAATAATATTGTTTGGATAATTAATTTCTGAATTATCATGAGCCTCTGGCATGTTATTTCACTGGCTTGTCTCCCAGTGTGTATGCTTGGAAAACATGTGCTGTTTGTAACGCATTTTAAGATGGTTACTATAGATTGTGTGGTTAGGCGTGTCACAATCATTAAACGTTAGGATTAGTTGCGATTAACAATTTAATTGCCTGTTCGTTAAACACAACTAATAAGGTACAAGTCCAAGGTGACTAAACGTCCATCTTCATTACTAGACTTTGTGGTGGAAAAACAGCTGAACTACCTCACTTACTTAGAGCATACTCACACTTCGAGTACGGTTGCCTTGAACCATGCTGGAGTCCAAATGTCCCCCCCTCCCCATTTCCCTGCTGACTTGTGCTCACACTGGCTTCCCTGAAGTATGCTCAGGCACGCTTTCATCATCACTATACACTTTCACACAGCACAGCAGACTTCATGGTTAGGCATACGTTATTGGGTAATTGCATATAATAACTTACAAAAGTGAGTACGCCCCTCACATTTTTGTAATTATTTTATTATATAATTTTATGGATCAACACTGAAGATATGGCACTTTGAAACAATGCATAGTAGTCAGTCTACAGCTTATATAACAGTGTAAATTTAATGTGCCCTTAAAATAATTCAGTACACTGCCATTATTGTCTAAACTGCTGGTAACTAAAATGAGTCCACCCTAAGTGCAAATGGCCAAATTATGCAGTGTGTCAATATTTTGTTTGGTCACTTATTTTCCATCACTGCCTTAACTCACTTGTGCATGGAGTTCACAGGCTGACAATGGAATCCTCTTTGACTCCTCCATGATGACATCACAGAGCTGGTGAAATTAGAGACATTTTGCTCCCCACCTTCTGTTTGAGAATGCCCCACAGATGCCCAATAGTGTTTAGGTGTTTAGACATGCTTGACCTTTACCCTCAGTTTCTTTAGCATGGCAGTGGTCATCCTCAAGGTGTATTTGGGGTTGTTATCGTGTTGCAATACTGCCCTGGTGCCCAGTTTCCAAAGGGATGGGATCATGCTCTGCTTTAGTATGTCAGTTTTCATCCATGGTTCCCTCAATGAACCATATCTTCCCACAGTAGCAGCACTCCCAGAGCCCCAAACCATGACACTTCCAACACCATGCTTAACTGTTTTTGTACTCCTCACATTGTTGCCACCACACACACTTGACACCATCTGAACCAAACAAGTTTCACTTGCTCCAGTAATCCATGTCTTTGGTCTGCTTGTCGTAAATAAACAGTTTGAGGGTGTTCTTTTACATCATCTGTAGAAGTCTTCCTTTTGGGACGACAGCCATGCAGACCAAGTTGATACAGTGTGGGGCATATGGTCTGATCAACCCCCCCAACCAGAGGTTCAGGCATTATTGGCTGTGTGTTTATTTTGAGGGAACAGCACATTTACATGTTATATATGCTAAGACTGACCCCTTTACATTGTATCAAAATGTCACATCTTCAGTGTAGTTCAATGAAAAGATGCAGTACTCACAAAAATTAAATGAAATGTGCCCCAATTTTTGAGAGCAGTGTATAATAAAATAGTTACTACAATGTGAGTACTCACTTTTGTGAGATACTGTTTGTGCCTTTTTTGTTTTCTCATAAGAACCTGAGATATTTCCTGAGATGTTTTGCCTATTCAACTTAATATAAATTGTTAATTAACATCCATTTCTGCATTTTAGTCCTGCATCACATTCTGAGATAAGTTGGGATTGTAAAGCATTTACCACTAGATGCCTCTGAGTCCACACATTGGTTAACATTAGCCTTTTTTGTACAGTTTTAAGTGGCATTTGTTAATGTAACTCAGTATTGTAGTGCTTGACAGAAGTTTGGCAGGGCAATGTAATCTCTTGCCCATGTGGTTATATCAGTTATTGATGAATGGCAGTTCTTGATGCAGTGCCGTCTGAGAGCTCGAAAATCATGAATAGTCATCTTAAACATGCACCACTGGCCTTTATGCACTGAAATCCCTCCCTATTCCTAAAAACATTTTATGATATTATGTATTGTGGAGAGAGAACTATGAAAATGTATTCCAATCTGTTATTGAGATAATTATTGAAATGTTTAAAAACAATCTTTCTTATGCATTTGTTTTCAAACTGGAGGTCCATCTTTGGACATCAAAGCCTTTCCTGGATTCTGCTTTTGTACCAAATGATGTTGACATCACCCATTTGAAATAAAATTTATTATTTAGCCTTTCAATTCATTACTAGTTCTAAGTTGCCCTAGTTAAAACTTTTTTGGAATGTGTTGCAGGCTTGAAATTCGGGAAAGGATATTAACAAATGAAATCAAGTTGACCAGACAATACATCAGGCTCGTACTGTCTGCGATGAAATAAAAGATAACGTTGTTTTTGTAAGGGTAGTGTTCCAACTTTTTCTGGTTTGGGGTTGTGCATACACAACTCAAACATTAGACACCTGAGTGTTTGCACATACACAGCAAATTTCAAACACACCTTGTTTAATTAGCCGTTAATACTGACTACTGTTAAAATAATACACTGAATATGCGTGCACAAAAACACTTAGACTAATGATTACGCGTGCAAAAATTAAAGTGCAGTGCATGACAAAAGTGATAGTATCAGCAAAAAACCCCATTCTGCTAGCAAACATGTCAAAACTATAGCATAAACTACAGACTTAAAAAATAAACCATCATTACTCAGTGCTGTCACCTAAACCCTCAAAGAATTAGTTTACAATTTTTTTTTATCAAACTTTATTTACAACTTTATTTTAATTTCTGAAATATATTGTTATAATTTTTTATGCATGTTACAGAAATCTTCAACCTGTAGAATATTACTGTATTCCTATATAATTGTAATTTCAGTTGTGATTATCCTAAATAATTGCAATTAGACAATTATGTATTATTTGTTGTAGTAATTAATATATTTGGTTTTGTCAAGATATTCTAATGAATTAAACTTTTGTTCTCTGCTGGAAACAAATAAATACTTATTTTATCTTTGACTGTTTTATGCTTTGAGTGAATTTACTTTTGATACACTACTTGCATTAATGCCCCAAAGGATTGCACTTTTAAATTTAATTGTTATTACAGTTTTTGTTTACTGCCTGTCCAACTTTGGTGGAACTTGTTAATATAGATTGTCTATACACAAAGTTACCATAAACTCCAAACAAGCTAGTTTCTCTGCATTTTCCTTATTTAAAAGTAAGATCTAAAAAGATAAGTTTATTATAATTAATCCTGCTGTATAATGTGACTTTTGCCTGCAGGATCACCGTTTGAGTGTAAGCTGGGGAAAACACAAAGATTATTTGGATTTGGACCGAGCCAAAGTGGTGGCCGGAATTGTACGGTATGTATATGTGCTACATAAATTATGTAATGCGTGAAATTCGCCTGTGGAGATACTAAAATGCAATAATTCAGAACAAAATCTTAATCAAAATAATCAAATTACTTTTTTTTATGTACTATTGGCTATGATGGATTGGTGCCTTGGATTGGACTAGGTTTGTTACTGCCTTGCACCCTGTGTTGCTGGCTAAACACTGGCTCTCCCATGACCCTGTCTAGGCTTAAGTGTATGAATGAATGTATGTGAATGTCGCCTCTGCTTGATCATTAGGGACACAATGACTCTCATACTAAATTCTTACACTATAATTCTGTATGGCATCAAACCTCTGTTGTAAAGCTGCTTTGTGACAATACTGTATTGTAAAAAGTGCTATAGAAATAAATTGACTTGACTTCACTGAATGTACACTGCTCAAAATAATTAGTAATTAACAAAAGCATTTGATTGCATTTCATAGGGCAAGATAATCAGAAAAGCAAATGAAAGTTGTTCGATTACGCAAAAGAGATGCAAACTTAATTATTGTGATTGAGTAGTAAGTGACATATTCATCAGTCTTTCACAGTCTTGAGACCAATTGATAAGACCTCAGTTTTATCTGAGGTAAAGGAAAAGGAAAAGGAAGTTAACGGGCCAGGAGGGCGCTAAATAGTGTTGAGCCGAAAACATTATGGTTTAGACTTGCATAACAATGGATCAGTCACATTAAGAATCAGTATTTCAAATGACTTATAATGGGATTTAGCACTTACACCTAGATCTTTGTCAGAAACCATGGAGGGGGGCCTTCATTTAAGTATTTATCTGGTCTAATCCAAATTTCAGTGCGTGTACATGTTTTATTTTATTTCAAGTGTTTCATCAGTGATTCATTCATTTATAATCACTGCTTTGTTTGTAAGTAATCTAATGTTAAGTAATCCTAATTTTAAGATTGGTATTTCTACAAGAACTATCTGTGTTTATCCTAATTAGATTATTGAAACAGACGTTTTGGGTGCATTTACGTTTAGGGCAGATGCTGGGTGATGGTGCATGGCTACCAGCAGACAGTTGGTTAAGCCTAATTGTCTGCTGCCTGACCCCTGCTCTGGATTTTCAGCCCTTAACAAATGCTGTCATAAGACAATTGACAATATTGCAAGAGAAGAGAGCAGCGCATGAGGCCAGGCTTTACCTACCTTAACTAGTGCAGTGTTTTGTTTTGTTTTTGAGCACCACTTGGACAGCCAGCAGTTAAGTGATCATAATTTGCTATAGGTTTGGTAACCTCGCCGCATTGGGATGGGGCCAGAGCACTCTACCGCATCGGACATTGCCTTCACAATTCTAACCACCTCAACAAAATTATTCTTTGTAAATTCTCATTGGCGAAGGTATATATCATATAGCCCCTACTTAAATAACTATCCTAGAGAATTTACGGCTCTGAAGCTCACTAAGGGTCCCTATTATGTCCGGCACTGTGGCACCTTGAAGACATGTAACACTAGCTGCTGGTGTCCCTAAAGGGGTAGCTAGTTTCATGTGTTGCAAAATAGTCATCTATAACCAGAGCTCTTTCAACAGGCTGCTCAGTGGGTATTTCACTGAGGAGGGTAAACTTGCTGGACACATAAACAGGTTAAGAGTGGTGCTCTGGTGGGCTAGCCTTACGACTACGTTGCCAAACCGTCACCCACCCCTGCTGCGAGGAGGGGGGCACTGACTATCCCTGTAGCATCCAGATTTGCTAAGATAGAATCTACGCTAGCCTTCTCTAATGTCTGGATGCGTGCCTCTAATATTACAATCTTTTTCAAAATGTAACTGGTGATAGCATTTGCTATGCCTTGTCATTTTTTGCTTTTCGTTGAACCTTTTTTTATGCTTCTATACCTGTTTATGCCTTTACCCTATGGACAGCTGACTCCCAATGTTGATCATAGTCCTCATATTCTGCATGGTAGCTAGTGCACAGATGGTGAAAAAAGTTTAAGCCAGTTTTTTACATATTGTGCAGATTCTCGTCTTTTTTAGCAACATCCGTCTTTTCAAAGCCAAACCACTTCATACTTCAGTGAGGATGAACAATGTCTACCAATTAAATCAAAGAATATGGACTTTTGGTGGTGTCTGTGTTTTTTTCTCCTAAAGCAGTTTGTTAATTTATTTTTAACTTTAGTGATATACTTTTAGGTAAAGCAATAGCTTGATCACTGCCGTGCTGATAATAATTCAGCACCCAAATAGCACTTGATAACCATGTATAAAGTATGTACAAAGTATGACATGATAACATTGAGTGAATTTGAGAGAACATTCACACTAAACATGTCTCTTCCATAACATTTCCTCTTAATGACATTTTGGAGCATTCAAAATTGCAAGCATGATACATTTCTTTTTTAGCCCCCTCTTGTTTTTGTGAGAGTCAATTATCTGTATGACCCTCAGTCAGGTGCTTAGAGGATCTCATGACTTTTGAGTGTAAGCTCAGCCTGAAAGGCTTTAAGGGTCACATATCTGTCAGATTACAGTTATTTCCACAGTAGATATTGAAAGATTGATACATTGTGCACATGCCATCATAAACACAAACGTATGATAATTAAGAAATATGATAATTATGATATCATTTTTTGTCACTGTTCTAATAATTTCTAGCTAATTAAGAACAAAGCTGGTGAGCAAAATAGACCAGGAAAACCAATATTTTTGCTAAAAATAAAAAAAATACATGCCTTTTACACTTCTTATGAACACTGTTGCCAGCTGGAGTTAATTTATATTGCTCTTATCAGCTGCCAGCTTTGCCAGGACATTCCAGCATGCCTTAAATCGTCTTATGATTATTTCACATGACTCTGCAAGGTTGTTTTTTTTTTTCGTAATCCTTTTCTTAAAACTCTTCCCTTTATGAAATGTAATTGCTGCCAACAAAGAGCACATTGAGCAGGCAACACAGTCTTGTTTGTCAGTTCAGACTATCCTAAAATACTTCTGGTTTTGCCCTATCCTATCTCCTTAGAGGGGTTCAGAGGTCACACTAGTTGTGTGTTTATAAACACTGAGTGAGAGCTCAGAGGAAGGCTTGTAATTACGCTAAAGTTTGAAACTGAAAGCAAGAATAGCAGAACTCTTGTGCATCTTAGTTTGATTTAACCCAACACTCAGGAAGCTCTTTAAACTTGTGTAAGTACTGCACATGATTCGTGGGGCAGGGTAATCCCTTGTTTGTTCCCTTTAGTAGTGTTTGATCCTTATGTATGGTTTTAGTTTTTATTGCAGTATGTGATTTTAACAAGCTATGCTAGTGAATAATCAAATGTTGACTGACGCATGCTCTGAAATATAGTAAAGTTTTCTTTGGTTGTAGCCTTTTTGAATGTATTTCCATTATGCAATTTCAAATTTCAGATTGCCTGTTTTGAAGCTCTTGTATAATTCAGATTTTGTTGGGATTTTAGTTCTTCTGAGACCTCACATCTAAATGGCTGTAAATTACCAAATTAGTTTCGCATCTTGTTTTTCCATGATGTATATGGATTTTATTTAAAAAAATATTTTAATTAAACTTAAATTATCATTATAGTCTATTTCCTATTACTTAAATAAGTGTTGTAGTGTGTGAATCAGATTTTTTTTTTAAAGCAACCTACTCCATTTCATAAGGATTTTTTTTCAAACTTGTTCAAACAATGTTTACGGTCTTTTAACAGTTACAAGCTTTACTTATAGCCCCAGACCCCTACACTACAGTAAAATGATATATAATAATAATAATTGTAGGTATAGATCAGTTGTATTCAAATTTTAAGGATCATTTTATGCAAATTATAGGTTATATTTTTCATATGTTTATTATTCATAGCTGTTTTATTCTTGTTTTTATTGCTCACACTAGTGGAACGCTCTCACAAATTGATGACATTCTGATTGAATTAAATAAAAGGAAGCTTCATAAAATAAATGTACAGTGATTTTATTTGAAGTGATGTCACAGCACAGGACATAAGACTTGAAATAATATTAGTGCAGAGCTCATGGGGGTCTAAAAAAATCTAATTTGTATAAGAAAAATAATAAAATATTCTTAGTGTATGATTATAAACAGAAATCCTGTTTGTGAATGACACATTCATTAAAATTTATCATTTTGGAAAACTCCATTTACATTAGATACCTGGCTATAAACAATTACAATTAATGGCATTTTACAGTCATTTTTTAAACATAGTGTCTAGCATTGTGATAAACAAAACATTTAACATTTTTAAAGTTAACAGCTTAATAGGAAAAAAGTGTACCAATGGTCATGGTCCGGTTGTCTGAATGCCCTCAATAGTGAGGACAGCATCAATCCAGCTTCGTGTTTTTGTTCAGCTTTTCCAGCAACCATTTTGCCATGCAGTCGATATCATCTGGATAGAAGTGTAGAGCTTTCTAGTCCCTGTTTGCTTATCGCTGAATATGGCCATGGCTTTCCAAATGTTACTGGTGTGACTACCATCACTTTCCACATTCATGATGTGATTGAGTTGTGAGACATCCAGACTCTGTAATTACATAACCTGTAATGCTTCTTGTGCAGAGGGTGACAGTACGAACATCAGTTTTTATAAATTAAGCTTTGAGGTTTTTGAGCGTTTCGCGATTGCAGAGGACACCTGGGGTCAGGTGCCACTTCAGCTGGGCTGCATTGATTTGTGCTGGCGCATCGGGGAGGGAGTCACCAAGTGATGAGGCAAGCAAGCTGAGGTATTAGAAATCACTGACTTTTTGAGGTCTTGTCCCTTAGGACATAAGTTGACAGATGTTTATAGGTCACATTACAAGTTTTTTTTATTTTCTTGGATTTGAGTTTTTCCTTTAGTCGCTGTGTTATCTTTTTCAACTCCTGGGGCCTCAATTATAAATGGTGCGTACGCACAAAAACAGGCCTGAATTGTGCGTACGCAACATCTCACGCAAAGCCTGTGATCTATAAAGAAATACTTGGCGTGAAAACGAGCGTACATTTAAGCTAAGTTTGAGGCATCCGTACTCCTTGAAAAGATTGTGGAGAGAGCTGGAATTTAGCGGCATCATGTGGTAACATACAGAATTGAGAAAAAGCGCAAACAGTTCATTCAGCATAAGGAAGATTTACTTGTTTAAATACATTTTTGTCTGCATGTTTAAAGTTTTAATG
>JAVSBV010011111.1:0-12541 GCA_033117975.1 Parotocinclus spilosoma
TATAACTTTTTGTAAATCATTAGAATGTGCTCATTGTGTTGCATGGATGTAATTTGGTTACAGTTTATGTATTTTATAATTCTGTGCTGTTACTCATATAAAGTACCAGAACAACAAAGTAAACGTAACGGGAGGAACAACGTAAAAAAAAACCCCAAAAAACCCAAAGTTGTTCGAGGCTGACCAATACTCATTATGGAAGAGGGTTCTGAAAGCAAAGGGGTATTTGTTCAGTAAAATGACTAATTTATTATATTATTCTGTAACACCCATGTAGAACTATAATGCTTTTCTGAATAGCAAATTAAACATTAAGCATATTTTACATGTGTACCCCGAGCCTGAAAGGAGTAAAATTATGAGAGTACTGACTTTGAGAATATTCCTCGCCCATCTGAGGCGGATATTCTTCATCCCAGTCCACAACGTCATCGTCGGTGAGCACCACCACATGGCACTCCCTCTCTCCACTCTGAGCGCTGGCCACCATGAGCGGCAGCACCATCTCCTCCAGGTATGACTCAAACTGTCGCCGAGCGCCGTCATTTGACAGTTCGTGCATCAGTGCGCCTGCCAGAGACATAATGTAAACCAAGAGTCATTTTAGAATTGGGTTACATCTAACGTGCAAAGTTACCATATATGCAACCGCACATGAATATTCTGAAAACAGATCACAAATATCTTTCTATAAAACACGAAAGGATTTTAGTCTGATCTGTTTTTCATCTATATTGAATGAACATATAAAAGTACTCACAACTAGGTTCCTACTGAGTAAAGAAAATCAATTCATTCTAAAGGCAATTTATGTTTAAAAAGTAAATAATACACAAATAAAATTAAAAAAAAAAAGAATAACTAAAATATAAGGACAATTCTTGTCCAAAGTTGTTCACAAAAATAGTGAAAAGTTAAAATAATTTGCCCTAAACTGCAAATAGTATGAGTAATATAGTATAGTAATATCTTCTCCAAAGTCTTTAAATGTATTTTTGCTGTTCTCTAACGCAGACCGGTCAGGACTGTAGGCAGTCCAGTACATGTACCCTCCTCTTTTGCATCTATGCCTTTGTGACATGTGGAGCGTGTGGTTTTATATTGTCTTGTTGAATAACGCTTTGACATCACCATGAAAAGATATCACCTTGAAGGCAGTGTTGGAAAATGTTCCCTAGTGTTGGAAAAGTGTCCCTAATCTCAGCCTTGTATTATGAGGTACTTTCCACTATGCAGTCTTTAAAAAAGTACTTTCTTGCATTAATGCTACCATTACAGAAGTCAAGGACTGCGAGTCGGCAAAGAACTTTTCTGTTTTGCAGAGTTTTAAGTGGCATTTGTAGCAGTAACTCTAATGCAGTGTTTGCCAAAGACTTGCCAAAATAATCCCTTGCCCAGTGGTTAGCTATTGAGCTATTAGCTATTGATGAATGACTGTTCATGGTGGATCTGATAATAGAGAAATGTGCAAATTCCTTCCAATCTTACTTAGAGAAACACTTCTTAAACATTTCAATATATTTCACGCATTTGTTGACAATTCTCTGCCCATCAAAGTCCAGCCTTTCACATGCATTCGTGCTTTCATGAACCTTGCATTATCGTCCGTGAAAAGAAAGCCGAGATCCGAGTGCATATCTGTCATCCTGCTCCTTCTTGCCAATAAGGTCATGTAATGGTCATTTCTTGCTGTTGTGGCAGACAGGTGATCCTGCCCTACTCTTCTTCGTACTGTTGAAGTCTCCTAAAAGTGATTTCACAGTCTGCTAATTATGCTCTGTTCCAAGTGCTGTTTCCACTGTTTTCTGTGTTTGAGCAGCTTCAAGACGTCCTACAAACGTCTCTCCAAACGTCACATTCAGGCGAATCGTGTTGCAGAAGCATTGCAAGGGCTGCACACTTTCAAGAACAGGGAACGTTCAAATACTCCAGCACTTTTAGCCTTTTATATACTGCATTTACACCTACTAAATAAAACATATTTAGCATCTCGTTTGCATTATCGAACAACTTTCGTTGACTTGTCGTTTGCTTTTCTGATAATCTTGTTTAATGAAAATGAAAGATCAAACGCTTCTTTATAACTGGGTTTCCCGATTTATCCACACTATATTGCAACTGTCTTGACATTTTCATTAGCAATGAGTTATTCACTTTCACGTGCATGTATTTGAAATGCATAGAAAGGGCCCGTCAGTAACACACCATGACATGCACTGAAAATGTCAAGACAGTTTTAAATGACCACCTAAGGCTAGCAGATCAATATCCTGGGCACATACTGACACATACCTGACAACCAGAGCTCTGCAAATCAGAATCTATTGAGTCGTGTCCATTCTCTCACAAAGGCATTCATCATATATATGACACCTAACACGCAGCAACAAGGACTTGCCAAGCAATTAATAATAAGAACCTCCAAGAAGTTTCTTACCACTTAAAAATAAATACTCACTCAGATCCCTGCACTTGATGGTGCTGTAATCAAAGGAGATGCAGAGGTAGTCACATGCCTCCCTCAGTTCAGGAATGGAGATTCCATCAGGGCAGCGGATTATCCCTGATTTGTAATAATCCTGTCATGCAGAAAGAAAAAGATGTGGGGGGGAAACAAACAGGCAGCCATTACTGCAGCAGCTCTATAACACACACACACACACACATACACATACACACACTGTCAGCCTTGCACAGAGAACGAACTGTCAGGCGCTCAATGCTGCCTCCACCCCGTGCACACCAATGTATTCAAATCCTGCCAAATCTGGAGCCCACTCAAAAGCACAATATGTCCAAAATTGCAGCTCAAGAGGGACAGAGTGTTTCGTCAAGCACTTGACACAACCTCGTTTTTTCACTGCTCTGAGCCTATAGCATTTAGACTGCCATCTAAAGGAACAAATGATTATTACAAGCACTTACATAACATCACTCTCTCTAAATGTCCATTCATATTTTCCCTGACAAAAAGCATATGAAACGTAGATAAGATGCAACAAGCCCAAAAAACTGCTTTATAAACTAAAAAGCATCGAAAAGACGAATGAAGGAAACAAGGGCATTGTTATCTAGTTCCCTTGTATGTGACCTCGATTTGCCCCATCCAGTAGCTTGTAGAGATAATGAAAACAGCCGCACACTGTACAATGAGGCGTTGTGTGACACTACACTTTGCACACTTTGCATTCAGAAACTCAAGCCCACATGGCTTAACCTACATCACACATTAATCGAAATATATTCTGAGAGTTTAATAAGAACTAATTACACAGAGATGGCTACAAAATCTCAATGGACTGTAAATCAGCTAAATTAGCACAATTTATTATTACACTTGTACACTCAATGGCCACTTCATTAGGTACACTTTGCTACCACTGGGTTGCACCCTCTTTTTTCTTCAGAATAGCCTTAATTATTCATGGCATAGATTCAACAAGTTAATGGAAACCATCGATACGAGGCAGGGTGGATCCATGTTTTTATGTTGATCTGATTTGAGCGTCATAGCAGAAATACAGTCATCAGACCATGCAATTTTTTTTTTTTTATCTTCTACTGAGTAAAATTTGATTTGATTTGTAGCCTCAAGTGGCAGTTCTTTGCTGACAGGATTGGCACCTAGTGTAGTATTCTCCTGCTGTAGCCCATCTGCTCCAAGGTTCGACATGCCGGGTGTTCAGAGAGCCTCTTTATACCTTGGTAACAAGTGATTATTAAAATTGCAGTTGCATTTTCATTAAGTCGACTCGGTCTTGCCATTCCTTTTCTGACCTCTGGCATCAACAAGCCATTTTTACCCAGTTAACTGGATAGTTTTCTTTTTTGGACCATTCTCTGCAAGTCCTAGAGATGGCCATACATATAAATCCCAGTCGATCAGCAGTTTCTGAAAGATTTTCTTCCCTGTTCTGCTCGGCTTCAACTTCTGTAGGCCACCTTAACCTTTGCATTGAGTTTCTGCTTAGTGATTTATTAATTACCTCAACTAGTCTCTCAAAAATTGTGCACCCTATAATGGGCCGTGGCTCCCTTGAAGCCTGGATGGGATCAAGCGGGTATGAAACTGAAACTAAATACATAGCATCCACTACATAAAGGATCCCATGTGATCACAAATTACAGAACTTAACAGATTATCCACCATAGAGAAACGTCCTTTGAAGACAATTTGGGACGATGTGTATCGTTCAGTTGGATTATGCATTCTTGTTACAAAACATTTGTGCTATTTTAATTCTTAGGTTATAATGTCATAGGTTGGATGAGTGGCATCACACAGCCCCTCATAGGTTATAATGTATAACTTCTCAAAAATGGAAGTTTGTTTGTTTGTTTGGGATTATTGCCATATCAGCAACATTAAAAATGGAAGAAGTACAAATGCTAATTTCTACAGCAGAAACCTGCACAAACGCAGAACAAACGATAGTATTTCAGTTCTGCTTTTATTACCGATAAATAATACATAATAAAAACCTATTTCTATTACGTTTTGATCACATGGGAGGTCAGCTTCACAACACCCACCTGCAAAAACTAGAAAAAACACACAGATATAGGCCAAATGAGATGGATTATAACAGAATTTACCTAGCAGTTCAAAGGTTATGAAATGAACGACCCATACACATAAGCCCAGTCACATACTGAATCTTGGCAGAGGAACAAAAGTATCTGTGCTGAATCACTGGAAAAAGTTCTGAAATACTACACTGATCTTAAACAGGACACTGCATGCTGAAGCCACAAGTATTCTGATACTAAAGTCTATCCTATACTTAATCAATATACTGTAAACGCAGAAATGACAGGATATTTAAAACCTGAATAAGAACGTTTTCTGAAACACAGCACACTTACCAGAATGGCTCGGAACACAGTCGAGCTGATGCCCTCAGCGACCTCGTACTCGCCTTTCTCGTTTGGTCGGGTGAAATTGTACTCCCTCCCAGCTCCAAACATTCTGTCAAAGTGTAATTTCTCCATTAGTTCAGCTCCAGTCATTTTAAGCCAAACTTTTACTGGTGACCCCAGATAAGACCAAATCATCATATGCCAAGTCATATACACACAGTAAAGGCCAAAATTATTCATACCCCTGGCACATTTTAACTTCGTGATTTGTATTCAACCAGAAATGGCACGGGCGTCTCCCACAAGATAATATGAAGATATACAAGAGGCATCATTGTGGAAAAAAATATTTCTCCCCTTCTAATTACATTGGCATGTCAAAAATCATTCTTAGCCTTTTCAGTTTATTTAGCCTTTATTGGCTATTACAGCAATCAAACACTTCTTATAACTGCTGAGCAGCTTTTTGCATTCCTGCACTGGTATTTTTGAAAATTCATCTTCAGCGAACTCTTTCAGGTCGGACGGTCTCCTTGTCGCCCATATCTTTTGCTCCCGCCACAGAATCTCAATTGTACAAAAAGTGTCATGAATGTGGCTGGCCCACTGCAAAATGTTAATGTTTTGGTCTGCTAACCATTTCTTCACCACTTTTTCTGTGGTTTGGGTCGTCATGCTGAAATGTCCACTGGTGCCCAAGGTCAAGTTATTTCTGCTGACTGCCTGATGTAAATTTGCCTAATATTTTCAAATTAAATATCCCATGATGAAATATCCCCTAATTTTGTGAGCAGTGTAAGTACGTGTGTGTATGATAACATGAAAACTCACATGTAATGCTAACACTTAATATTGAAGTTAAGCATGTAAATTTAGTCATTAAGTTCGTCCATTTTTAGCAAAATATTTTAAAAACAGATCCAAACTTGTACATAGAATTATGGTCCTAAGTAAAAAGGTATTGCAAACAGCAACAGAACACTGCACTCTATGCAGTGGTAGTGAATTAAAGTGAAACAGGTTACAAATATTTTCCATTTAAAAGGTGTAGATTGGGTCCAAAACAAAAGGAAATTGTCCAAAATGTAAATAAGCAATAAGACAAAGATACTATACTAATACAAAACAACTTCAAGTAAAATAACTAGCCGTAAAAACACAATTCTACATATATACAGAGACCTTTGTGACAGAAATACAGACACAATGGTTTGGTTTTCTGAGAAAGTTGTACAAACAAAAAAAAAAATAAACCTTTAGATTTAGTCAATTTAGTCTGAATTTCTCCAATCAAAAAATCATTATTTTTAACAAAAGCTACATTGCTCTTAAATTTAGATTTAAAAAAATGTATCTGAAGCATTTTTCTATTTTCTATTTTTAAGTTTATGAGTGTGCCTAGGAATTTCCAAGCAGTAATCCACAACGTCCTGTTTCAATGCGGCATATATGTCAGACACAAAGGTCAAATTCTCTTAGTCATTCTTCAACATGGATAAGACAATAAAGAACCACTGGGATACCAAAATAATGGAAAGCATGCTGACCCTCATAAGTCAGGGAGTGGCCATAAAAAAAATAGCTGCTCACCTAAAAAATGTTTAGATTTACAGTTAGGGCAGTGATTAAAAAGTTCTCACTGTCACAAACTAGCTTGGAGGAAAACCCAAGTTTATTTTGCCCACATGCACAGTGCAGAGGATGGTAATACAGGCATAAAAATCCCCATGGATCACTGTTGGATAGCTATTTTAAAAAAAGTAGCATCATGGGATAACCAAGTGTCCAAACCTACCATCAGGCATAGGATAGCTTGCATCTAACCACAAACATAGGGACCTAGAGATAAGTGCATGCTATTTTATTGGATAAAGGAGTCTGTAACAAAGTAGTAAATACGGAGGTTCCACTGACAAATATGCTTTTGCTTATATATCTATAATCATTTCTAATCAGTCACTGGTCTATCGTAAGCACTGTTAGAAAAGCAGCATAGCAAACAACAAGTGAAGTTCAGCTGTATTGCCTAAAATACATCTAAAATAATAATAACAATTTTGAAACATGTTCAGTTGTTGGTTAGGCAGTCTGTCCTCGTTTGGTTATCTTCACAAAACTAAAAAGCCTTATATGAGAAAAGATATTAGCTTTGATTGCATGTGTGGGTTGAATCTTGGGTTATATATACACAGAGTCAGTTAAGGTTACAAAATTGATTTGCTGATATTTGTGTAAACCATGTTGGAAGCAGCAGAGGAAAATAAGGATTTGTAAGGGTTCAGGGTTTCTAAAACTGGATTTGTGTTTTGTTGAGTTTGGTACATTGCTAACAAGAGCTTAGATACTTGATTCTAGATAGTTTTTACTTAGATACTTGATATACATGGGGTTTTATTTTAAACAATAATATTTATAGTTTGCTGGCGGTTTTACACTAGGTGAAGCTTTCAGCAATATTCAGATGGCAGATGCTTTCTAAGGTGAATTAATGTTTGTACTGCTGCTCAGGGAATCTCATAGTTGGGCTCTGATTAATGTGTGTGTGCGATTCCTCAAGACTTTGCTTATACTTTCTTGTTTTAATGCATCTGGGAACTCCTTCTTATTCTTGTATATTGATGGTATGCAGTGATTGTGTTTTTTATTAATATAATAGTGTGACAGCTATTACATGTTGGTGGGGTTTACCATTTTAGGGGTTGTTGACTGGTAAATCTTGTGTGCTCAATATGGAACCTGGTCCATATGGTTTGGTCTGCTCTGTTGAACTGAGTTTACTTACTATGGTGAGGCATCTCTCATGTAGCTTGTTGTTTTCCTGACTTTCTCACATGAACTGCCACACACTATAAAAACATTTACGTGTTGTAGAATACAGTCACTCTTATCTTTGCACGTTTTATATAGTTTTCAACACACACTATAACTAAAGGCTGTTGTTTACTGCCTTCAAAAATGGAAACTGGGTGTCATAAGGGTTCACTCCTATTAGTTTTGCGTAATTCAGAGGTTTATTAGATGTATTTCAGAAACATTTTTATTTCCTATTAATAATCTTGAGACCTCTGATGTTAGAGCAAACAAGCAAAGTTTTAAGAGACTACAAAGTCCTTCTAATAAGTTTATATGTATCACTGTAAAGACGCATTGCCATGGTGGTGAGCTAGTAAGCCTTTTTGTGCACTTATTAAAATACTCACCAAAGCATGACCAACTAATATTAAGCTAACATTGTTACACATTTATCTTACACAATACCTTAGATCAATTTAAATAAAATGGAACGGCTCACCTGCCAAGCATGGTGTTTGGCTGAGCAGTAAAGACTGCAGGGTCGACAACAAAGCGCGTGTTATCCACAATGAGCGTGACCCTCTCTGCTGTCCTCACACTGCGAGAGCCCTCCTTAGCAGTTTCGTAGACATAAATCATTTCTGAGCCATGAGATTTGCTGTGGGAATCGGGGCAGAAGGAGCCAGAGGAGCAACCTTTCTGGGGTTTAGGACTCACTGATCTCGACCAGGAACCCGCTTCCCTCTCACGATCTGGCATGATAAGTAAAAAAAAATTTTCAAACATTTAAAGATGAGGACAAATGGACACTGGAAATGTATTAATGTGCATTATACAAACGCACACACACCCGAACACACAGACCAAGGTGCTCACTCACACCTGAATGTCATCCCATTGAATGAAAACACCCGACTCCAATTCTACGAATTCTGCGAATTTTACAGGTTCACATACATTTTCTCTATAAGTAAATGATTAAGTTGAATATGTTATTTTTCTTTATCTTCATCATCATCTACTTTCAGAACTTGGGTGAAAATATTTTAGGTCAAATTAATTAAAAACAAATTCAAAAGCTTCCCCAAATTGTCAAGCACCGCTGTACATCCACAAACACGCAAACAAACACAAAACATTAATTATTAAACAGACCAAATAATTGACTGATTATCTCATTGTAGCAACACGTGCTAAGCTCTAGGACATGATAAGTGTACAGGTGGTTCTCATATTGGATGTGCTGGTTTTGAAAATAATGTTCAGAAATAAAAATCTGAGCTACTTTAACAAGGGCCAAATTATTATGGCCAGACGACTAGGTTGGTGCATCTCCTAAACAAGAAGGCACATCGGGTGCTCCTGGTAAACAATTAGAAGTACCTACCTATGATCACAGGAGTAACAAACCATGAACCAGCAATGAAGTATTGACAATTACAGCTCATCGAAGACCAAGCACAACTTATTCTATCCCTTCTGGTCAGAAGAGCTACTGTGGTACAAGTCACAGAATGTGTCATAACACACAGTGCAACACCTCTGCTGAGTACGGACTGCATAAACGCTTTTCATGCTAAGCCCTGTCCACCTACAACAGAGACATTAGTGACCCTGAAGCAATTGAAGGAGGTCACCTTGACGTATTTGTCCCAATTTCTTTTTAATTAAGTAGAGAGTCAGGTACAAGTGCATTGTTTACCTGGGAAAGTGATTGCACCAGGATGCACTATGGGAGAAAGACAAGCTCTTGAAAGCAGTGAGCTGCTTGTGATAACGTTCTACTCGGAAACCATGGATCATTGTGTGTACGTTCATTGGCACACAACACCCACATAAACATTACAGACCAAGTAGTCATAATCTTTTGGCTGATCGGTGCTTACTGGGTAAAATATAAAGTAATCACAGCCCCATGTACGCCCCTGTGGAAATTTTAGCAGATGCTTCTATAAAAAGGTCATACATGGAATTCGTTTTGATACATCATGGGCAGTCTGTATTTGCTTTTGTTGAGCACAGCACCATGCTTGACTAAGTCACCAAAAACTTTTTTTAAAGATCATAATTCTATTCTATTATGAATATTCAATCGACTGCTTCCACACAAACAGTAAGCACAAGCATATGATGTATGAGTATAATTTTAGCTTCACCCAGACTATGAATATGCAAATTCAAGCCCCCGCCCCCCCCTTCCCCTCACACACACACACACAAACACACACATTTCAAATATTATCTCATATCACTGTTTTATGGCTTACATTTGCATACTCTTGCACTTCATAATCCACTAACATTTTCCCCTCACACTACAGTAGATTGCCCGCTTAAAATAAAGTAAAAGGCTGCAGTGACTGGACCTGTCTAAACTGCTCTGTACAGATTTAATCCCAGGGTGGAGGGGTCTGGGTCCGTTCTGTGTGGAGTCTGCATCAGGGTTATTATCGTTAACGAAAACAAACAAACAAAAAAAAAAAACTAAAATTGAAAAAACATTTTCGTTAACTGAAATAAATAAAAACGATAATAAAAGAAAAAAAAAACAATAACTACCTGAAACTGTATTATGTGTTTACAAAACGAACTAAAACATACCGAAATTATAGATAGAATAACCTTTGTTTTCGTGTTTGTCAATTTGTTTATAAGCCTTAAGAACCGATGTGAAATCGATTTTTTTTTCCACTCGAGCAGGTTTATGGCCCTGTTTGTTTACAGTCTGTTGATGCTCACCGCGCTAGCCTGAAAAATGACGTCAGCGAATGGGATTTCTTTGAATATGACTGCGAAAATGATTAAAGCAAGTGTCTTGTATTGGAAACGTGATAAAATATGTGGAATACTTCTCATGGGGGAAAAACCCCACGAATCTCAAAGTCCATTTGAGAAGCTTGCACAAGAGTGCTAATTGTGAGTACCTTGACAAGCTAGCCTCTTTGAGTAGCTCCCCCGAAAGAGAAGCTACATCCCAGCTAGGTAGCACCGGGAAGCAAACGGCCATAATGCAGTGCTTTCACCGTCGACCAGGCTGCTGGTTAGTTAATACTATATATTTATTATGTTGTGTTGTGTTATGTTATATTATTTCCATGTATGTCCTTAGTTGATATTGAATATTTTCCGCAGCAGTATTACACACATTTTGCACTTAAGGCTACTATTTTCTGGACTGTTACAGATTTTGTGGACAGTTAGTTGTTTAACAGTCATTGAATATATGTTTTAAATTGTACTCTGACCTTTTTGCGTCCTACACCTAAAAAAACTAATGTAACTGTATGAAAAAACTAAAACTAATACTAAAACTAACGAAAACTAAACTTAAACTAAGCATTAAAAAAATTAATAACTAATAAAAACTAGTAAACCCAACCTAAAAGCTAATTAAAACTAACTGAATCTGAGGGAAAAAAAAAGTCAAAACAAAATAAAACTAAACTATAATGAAAAATCCAAAACAACTATAACCTTGGTCTGCATGTCCTCCCCCGTTATTCAGAGTCTTCTGGTTTCCACCCACAGTCCAAAGCATGCATGTTAGGTTAATTGATCACTCTAAAATGGCATCAACCTCCTGTCTCGGTTCTACCCTGGCAGCATCTCAGCCCACATGCATAAGTGACTAGTAGTATCCTTATACTACTGTTACGCTGAAGATGATAATAATAATAAAAAAATCTAAGGGTAAATTTAACAATGTAGCTAATGAGTAAACAATTCAGTTAAGATTATGCATTCTTGTTTATTATGCCATAAATGCCACTACATTTGTTTAACTCCAGAGGGTGTGTATGTTACGCTACCGTTCTCAGTCAGACTCCTAAATTCTTTTAATTTCGGCAGACCTTTAACTGTTTTCATTTACATTTTTACACAAGAAAAAATACGCATATTACTTTGGTGTGTTAACATTTGCACTTGGTTATTTCAGATACGGTGAATTTACGATAAAGCATTTTGTTCACAATTGTTTTGAGTCAATTATTTTAACTGCACTTGTACAATGTCGATTGTTTTTGCATTGTTCACACTTCAGAAATAAATGAGGAATGTCTTTTATTAAATATAAACTAGATAATCTTGGGAAAAATCGAATCTTGAGCAAAGTGTGTCGTTACACCCCTAGAAGTTAATTTGATCATTCATGGTTTTTTGTTTTTTCCCCTGGCTTGTGTTAGACGTGTACATGAATAGATGCTGCACTAACCTAAAGCTCCCAGAAAACAATTGAACGACCGGATGGTGCCATTTCAAACAAATATGTGGACACTGTTTAGTTCTTGAAATACCACTTATAATGCATTAATAAATAATTCACTAATGTATTGGGGTGTTAAATGTCTTAGTGCCGAACATGACACTCTTAGACTCACCGCTGAGCTGCTGCCGTGTGGGTGAGGTAACATTTCTGATACAGGGTGTGAGTTGGGCCTCGGCTCTCTCATGAGACGAATCCCTGGAGCGATCTCCAGAGCGACGCCTCTCCCTGCAGAGCTCAGCCCCATGTGCACTCATCCTCACCGCCTCTGTCTGGAACGAAGATCCTCGCAACCGACTGCTGCTACTGCTGCACACAAGAGCCAGCCGGGCGCACAGACAAGGAAACAAGTGAGATGACTCAACCAAAAACCATGCACAGTGTGCTTAATACACATTAGCACAACACCTATAAACATTGTGCAATTACAGCAATATCATCAATCAATGTACCACAACAAACATTATTAGTGGTAAAATGTACATTCACAAAACATCTTGTGCAAAAGCTTTCTTTAAAAATTGTTTATAAAATATGTATGTATATATGTGTATATATATATATATATATATATAATTTTTTTTTAATTTTTTTTTTTTAAAGAAAGCTTTTGCACAAGATGTT
>JAVSBV010011131.1:0-12540 GCA_033117975.1 Parotocinclus spilosoma
TGTGTGTGTGTGTGTGTGTGTGTGTGTGTGTGTGTGTGTGTGTGTGTGTGTGTGTGTGTGTGTGTGTGTGTACTGTTTTTTAGGACTTGCAGTTATTGGCTTTATCTATCTACCTAGGCAAGGGTGGCACTTTTTATTATTCACACTTTCTGTTCATTATTGTGCTGTTTACCTTACATAAAAACTAACACACTCCATTGCATGCACAAGGTAATGTTTTATAAAAGCAATAAATAAAAGTTAGATCTCCCATTAAAGTTATATTATTCTGGTAATCATGACATTGTAGTTGCAATGAAATTTGTGAAGTGCCATTTAATGTAGTAACATGCTTTTTTAGCCTGTTTAATTTTGTTTGTATTTTTTCCTCTCCATGTTTTTGTGGTAAAAATGCGTAAAAATGGAACTTTATTGTGGCTTTTAAATCCAGCGTGAGTGTGTCAAGCAATATTTAATTTACAAGGCTGTTCCAAGCTAAGTCTTTTTGATTAAGTTCAGTAAATTGAACATTTAGTTTTAGGTACATTGAGACTGCAGATTAAGAAGCACATTATGCTTACTTACATGCAGCCCTGAGTGATTTTCTGTAATGAGAGTGGAGAGTGAGTGAGTGAGCAAACATCAGGTTTACTCGCCCTGGTTGCCTTTGCCAGCAAATACAGTCCTGATTCTAGGACACTTTCTCAAATGAAATGACACATTTTCTTAAATGTCTTAACCGTAATATATACTCAGTATTAGGATCAACAACAAAGGCAACTTCTGTGTTTGTCCTGAAAACCAAATGTGTAAATACTTTTAGTAAAAAAAAAAAGCAAGTTCTGATGCAGAAAGCATGGTGTCTCTGCATTCCGTTCACTATTTTTGAATATTGGCCTTGGCCTCGTGAGCGCAGGCATCGGCCAATGCCGATTATTTCAAAATGACGTAATCGGACGACCACCATCTTAAATAGCCCGTGGCCCTGAATAACGCTTTGTGTGTATATCTGAGTGTGTATATGATATGGTGATAATTGGTAAAAGGTAATCAAGGAAAACTAGAGAAAATCCCATAGAGATGTACAGAGCTAGAAGGATGTGACCAGCCTTTCAACACAGAGCCACACACAGCATCCTTTTTAGCATGAACAACAACAGACCGTGAGCAAGTGAGAGAGGGGCAGTTGAGCAAGACAGACAAGGGGAGGGTTGAGGGTAAAAGGTAAATAAAATGGGAAGGAGAGAAGCCATGCTTAGGTCTTCCTCCAGTGACCTTCTTTACACTCCTTGATCCCATGGGGGTCAGCTGAGTCGTACATGGTAAAAAGTGCTGGGACTGACCTGATATAGTGCCTTCAACACACAAAGCCAACCTTCTCTTTAAGCATTATCACCTAAATGTGAAGGACACATCTGTGTGCCTGAGATTTGGAATCCTGAGACACTAGTGCAGTGGGTTTCATACTTCATTTTCTTAAAAACTGATAAATTGCAGATACGTTGGGTTTTGTGCAGGGGTAGGTGATTTGACATGTCATATCACCATACTTAAACTTCTTGATAAATGAGGGGTTGCTTTTAGGACAGTTAACTAATAGTACTGTATGACAGTCTATATCAGACAAGAATATCATGACAAATAACATTGACAGAATGTACTTAAGCTGGTACTGACTTCATGAGTTTACACAGATCACTAACAGTAATTTCGCAGTACAGTCGATTCCGGTTAATGGGACCACATTGGGACGTGATCATTTTGGTTCTAATAACCGGCTGGTTCGATTAAACGAACATGCCCTATGTTACAAGACGGGACGTGCCAAATGTTTATTATACCTTTATTGTGCGTTTTACACGTATAGCGAACGTACAAACAAGAACTACTGTTGCTTACAAACTTTGTTCATTGAAAAATACATTTGAAACCAAGTTTTTCGAAACGATCTACAACACAATGTATAGGTACTCAGCATGCGAAGTGCTTATTAAATTCCAGTCAACGTTTAAAGAACTTATCCAGTGTGATCTGACACGTTCTATTGACGGACTGCACTAGAACAAAATAGAACATCTAACGCTGCACTGGAACTGCCTTCATTTCCCTCCTGCATATAATAGCGGCGCAAAGTTTCAATGCATTTCCTAGCATCCTTAAAAAGCATAAATTCTCCCGGAGAGCACAGGAATCCTCCCATAAATCGCTGACCCACTTTGCATCTGCTCTTATTTTTCTTATTCTCTTAGGTTCTATGGTCTGATTAAACAGAATTTTGGTCCAAATAATCAAATAGCATTACATGTATATAATAGGATTTGTTTTGGTACTTTAGGATTTGGTCCAATTAACCAGAGTCAACTGTATTCCAAAAATAATCTTGTATAACGGAATGCTTTTATTTCTCGTCTCCCCATAAATGCGCAGTGCTGTTTAGATAAGATGACTTGGTCTTCAAGTAGTTGTTGCAGATCTTTGAGGTGTGTTTTGGTCATTATCTTTATGCGGTATGAATCCTCCTCAGCCATGATCAAACACATTTTCACTGGTAAGCTCAGACTTTTCCCTCTTACTGTATAATCAGACCTGTTTTTATGCATCTCTATGGAGTCGGCTCATATTGGTCTCATCACATAATATTGTTCTGAACGGCATACGGTCTGGAGCTTTGATGGTTAGTGCAGCGTGTTTGGATAACATTTTTGTTCATTCAAAGCTGTATTAACAATCATTTCTCTAGAGACGTTACTTTTAAATGGGTCAACATTGCAAGAGGGCGGCATATGCAATATTTGTTAGTGACAGCCTCAGTGTGTGGAGGATTGTCTATAGCGTTATGCACACGGCTCCTTTGAGCTATTGAATATCTCTGCTTGTGTATATTTTTCCTTTACCTCTGTATGAACCCTCAGGCTGCTGAAGCAGTAGACAGGTGGCTAAATGTAAACACATCTTCGGTCAAAATAAAAAAATGACTATTTTGACTACAGTGTTCTTATTCCTAATTAAGTGTGATACATTTACCACTAGGTGACAAGCAAAACTGTTTTGGTACTGTTTGAATCCATAATTGAATATTACGCTCTTTTTCCAACTTAATCTCGATGTAATTTTCATCTGCTACAAATACTCTTAAGTGATAATTGATTGCACTGAGATCTGCAGTGTAATGCAAGCCTAAAGGCAGTTATATTATTGCATTAAAGTACATTGTAAAATATTTGAATATGTTAAGTGAATTAAAACCTAGTAATGCACCAAAATAGCAATGTTTGGCCGAACCTGAAATTTTGTTTTTGTATGGTTGGTTTTGTAGGATATCAAGACAGCTTGTTTTATATCTCAGGAGATATGATTCCATACAGCTGCTGTATTCACTAATAACACGCTGCTGTTCTAATTATATACACCTGCACTAACCATTGCAGAATGCTGAAAGAAATGAAGCTTTGTTTTTAATTACTCGTTTCATTGTTTATACCAGTAAAATGCATTTTAAATGTTAGCGTAGTAATAGTTATGTGCTTTGCACTCACAGCCTTCAACGCGATCGGCCAGCACCTTATGCTGATGCACAAATTTTACTCATAACTCTCGTAACTAATTAGAAATTTTGCTTCAGGCATAAGGGGAAGGGAGTCACCAGTCGTATATCGCATAACTGGTAACTCTCAACCAAGGTGAAAACCAGACCATAGCACGACACACACCAATTATTTAAGATGTCACGCTGGCCACTCGCATCTGACCCACAGGCACCTCCTCACCACGGAAGACACATTCTTATAGACTGCCCTACACTTCAGAAAATCAAAATGTCTATAATAAAAGAAATATAAAGTATGTTATCAATTAACTTTCACAGGGGACAATACTGGACTTTTAAATCCTGCATAAAATGAAAACACAAGGAGATCTATGAAATGGGAGTGTATTATAGATATAAGCTTATATATATATATATGAGAGAGAGAGAGAGAGAGAGAGAGAGAGAGAAAGAGAGAGACTGACTGACTGACTGACTCACTCACTCACTCACTCACTCACTCACTCACTCAATATCTTACTCACTCACTCACTCACTCACTCAATATCTTACTCACTCACTCACTCACTCAATATCTTACTCACTCACTCACTTACTCACTCAATATCTTACTCACTCAATATCTTACTCACTCAATGTCTTACTCACTCAATGTCTTACTCACTGACTCAATGTCTTACTCACTCACTCAATATCTTACTCACTCACTCACTCACTCACTCACTCAATATCTTACTGCTCACCCAAGGCTGTAGTATCTGAGAAAGTGCTGCACACTGTCTGTACAGCAGCTTCTGTGCCCCAGCACACCAATTAAAACATAGGCGTAAACATATGTAAAACATGTTTTATGACTCTGTACCAATAACAATATCAATTCTTACAATACTCTTAAATTATCTTAAAGATAAGGTTGAGATGTGGGTAGTGAAGGATTTCACATCGTTCAAACCAGAATCTACAGTGTAAAACCTATGAACTACAATTTACACAATCAATGGATATTCTATACAAGTGATTTCAAAAACATCTATTCCACTAGGAACAGTACGCTAGAACAAAGGAACATGTTCTTATATTTCAAACCCTAATCAATTCTCAACAACAGGATCATGAGCTAATAATGCTTCCGAGTTTCTATATCAAACCAAGCCTCAGGTCTCTAATTATGTACCATTCAAATGCATGAGAAATGACTGAACAGATTAATTATGCATATTTAGAGCTTAATTAACGCAATACCTTTGACTGGAGAATTCATTGAAATGTTCTACAAATACCAATTCCTCATAAATATTTATTGACGGTCCTTACAGCAGCTTCTCGTCTTGTTTTAAGTTAATGGAAGATTGATTCAGCTTCCTTTGTCAGTAAAAGAAATGTTTGTAAATTGTTTTCTGTGGTAATTGCTCACATGCTGAAGAACTAATTGATGAAGATCAGTATGAGAAATGCTGGAACAATCTTTTTAATGTTAGATGTAAATGAAAGAAATTCAAATTGTCTGTACTTTGTGTGGGGGTGTCTTGTATGTAGCGAGTCAAATGGCTTTGAATCCAATCTATTCACGGTTATACTTGGCCTAGAATAATTGTCACGCTGTCAGACTATCTCTAGTTCAAACTGCCTCTCTTTCTTAAACGCTTACCTTTTCTCTAGCCGTTTCTTCCACTCTTTCTTCGCATTCTATCTATTCCACAAACAAACCCGACACTTGTGCCCCTAACACAGCACTGTATAAATGCAGCCTATTAAATTTGATGCAGTGTTTTGTGACTAAAATAAATTGTGCGCTCCCAATTTCCTTCTCTTCCCTTGTTGCTAGCCTCTCTCGCTGGCATTCTCATTCTCCCTAATGAACTGGTAAATGGTATAAACAGAGATCCTGTCAGCCGTGTTCAAGCCTTTTTGCCCTTATTCCTCTCACTCCCTCGCATCAAGCTACACTAGGTAGATCATACATGAAATTGTTTTCTAGAGTTGGAACTGGCAGTGCTGCTAGTGTGTTACTTATGGTCTGCTCATAACTATCTGTTTTTCTGTCTGTCCAAACATGCACACGTGGTTCTTGTCTGATTTAAGCTTTTCTTTACTTTACCAGAAATGTACACGACCGTTTGGGCACTGGTGAGCAAAAGCATTCTGATCATCTCAATCATCTCTGCTGAGATAATGTTCCTTTTTTAAATCTTTGTAGTAGAACTCTTTCAAGCCCGCAGATTCCCTTCTGCCCTTCTGCCTGCTCAGCTTCACATGCTCCCTCTGTTGCTGAGTAAATGATGCAGTGGCTGGAAATAAACAGGCAATTTACACACTGGATTCTTCACAGGTTTGGTTGCTGCGTCCTCTGGTACACCACACACGCACACGTGTACACACACACACACACACACACACACACACACACACACACACACAGCGCTTTCAGGTAGTGCTCATGAAGATCAAACACAATTGGCTAGATAAACGCACAAGGGCAACACAAGCACCCCGTTCTAAGGAAATGTCAAGAGGTAGAAAAATAATGACGTTTTTATGGATCCCTACAGGAAATCTGTTCAAATATGTATTATAAGTTCTATAGGTAATCTTGTAGCAGTGAGAACCAGCAGCAGTCCCACACAGCTGAACCAGCAAATCAAGTGAATGGATTATCTGGAGCATGTATGAGTAGATCTATGTTAATTTGCCAGTCTATTGTATCTGGAAGCAAATCCATCTCAAACATCACAAATTGTATGCATGTAATGCACTATATAATAAACATTATGTGCAAAAGACTTATCTAATAATCTGTACAGTGAGTACATATTCACTTTTGGGGGGAAAAAAAAAAAACCTAGTGGAATCTTTTAGTAGAACATCTACTACTGATGAAGCTGATATATCAGCTGGCAGATCTTAGCGTATCATTAGTGCAAAGAAAGTGTATGCTTCAAACTGTAGAAGGCTAATGTAAGCATCAGAATCAAAATCAGACTTTATTGGCCAATAAAGGCAATTTATTGTTTGCTCATACATACAAGGAATTTGTTTTTGGTCACAGAAGCTCACAGTGCACGATAAGTGACACTACAGAATTAACAAAAACACACCCAACCTAGCCATCCTCCTACACACACATACAGTGACATACACGCACAAACACATCTGTAGACAGTACATGTGCAGAGTTGTGAATTGAAACGTAAAGTGCAAAAGCGCAGCAGTGAGGACCATGCGGACTGAATTAACTTTAAATATGGGGAACAGAAAGGGAAGAGTGAGAGAACATCTGGATATGAATTGTATGTATGTATATATGTATGTATATATGTATGTATGTATGTATGTAGTAGTCTGTATCCAGAAATACAGGCCTCATCCTCTGTTTTGCGAATAAAAAATAATAATTATAATGGGAATCAGATAACATGCACACGTTAACACACAGCAGAATACGTACTCGGAATTTTCCCTGGCAAGCAATATGCACTACGATACTCTCTCTCCAGTAGATGCTGGACATCTGGCAGCAGTCAGTACAGAGCTGAGCAGGATCACCCATCGTCCACCAATGGACTAACCATTTTGTTTTTCACTTTTAACAAGCCGATTTGCAAGCAGTGTTTCTAAATCATTCCAACGAAGGGTGCCGATACAACAAATCCTGAAGAACCGACGCGCAGACTTGTACAAATAATTCCAAGAGGCTGGTGATTATTCCCATGTTCAGTATTACTGAAAGTTATAAGTAAGAGTCTGATCATGCTAATAATCCTAATGATCACTGTCTATCATCCTAATAAATGTTTATCATATCCTTAGTTTAAGAGCCTTAGTTGAAGTCCTAACGACACCTAAGACAAACAGAAGTTACATTAAGGCATTTAATAATTGTGTCAGCAGTTATGTGTTGACAGCTAAATGCTCTTAGTGTTCATTAAAATAAAGAATAGGTTTGTAATAATTTGCTGTCTGCTCATGGTTTTGGATAAAAATACTAAAAACACAAACTTGTTTGTTTATTGTGTATTTTTAAACATGCAAAATAATAAGAAATCAGCAAGTCTGTGCGCGTGCGCGTGCGTGCGCGCAACACTATTATAGAACTTTGTGTTAATGCCTAACTGTAGCTTGGCTGTATGCTGTGCTATGATATACAGTGTATATATAAAACCAATTTTACAATACATTGAACTTACGATGAGTTTGTCAGAACCTCATCTTAAATAGGGGAGTGCCTGTATGTTTTAATATTTAGCTTATAAAAAATGTAAGTAAGTACAAGATAAAACTCGTAACATGCCCAGATGAAATATCATTTAATCCTCACTATGAATCCAAAGGACACTCATTCCTCAATACATTAGGCAGGTGGTGTTAATGTTAAGGCTAAAATACCCATATGTTGAGATTTGTATTCAAGCCTGGACTCCCTTTCATCTTTTGAACAATGAAATTTAGAAAACTGTTCATTTTAAAGCATAACTGTAAACATGAGTGTAAGTTACTGGTTGGGGATGAATTCACTCTTAAGATCCTCTTCAGTAAAAAGCATTTTTGCAAAAATATAAAACTATCCTCCTCTCACTCAGTCAAAGTACATTCTGATATACGTTTAGTGTGAGGTGTGATTAGTTAAACCGACTTCTATTTTTGACAGAATGCTTTTATAGTTTTGCCCACTTTGCAAAAGATTATGCTTTGTCCAGCTGATAGCTGACTGTGGAAATTAGTTAGGACATGGCTTACATAAGAGTATGGCAGCAATGATGCCTGTGACAGGCACTACTAAATTTAGGAAGTGGCATTAGTACTATTTTATGGTGCACATGGCATCAGATAACTTAGCTTAGGTTTCTCAGTTAGTAATACTGCTATGGAACTGCTATTTCTAAATTTAATATATTGTGATAATAATAATAACTGACAAAAAATGCACCCGGATAGAAGTGGCAGATTGCTGCAAAGTTTGGCCTGCAATTATGTCTAATGCATATGTAAATAATAACAGATGTGGTCTGATTAGACACTTGATCTTGCCACAAGAGTTCAGAAAAGTGCTTTTTCACTGCCCTATAAAAAGGCTCTCAGAGCCGGAGGTTTTCAGAACACTCTAGATGGCCCAGACAGACCACCAGTAGAGAGGATCGTTTGATCCATCATCAATCCGTTTCACTGTCCACCATCCGGACGCAGGTGGCACCTTCACTACATACCCCTGTCTCTGCTTGGACCATATCCAGGTGCTAAGCAGAAGGAAATTTGTTGTCACTGTGCCCTGCCATTGAAAGCTAACCACCATCGCCTTTGTTTGCATTGGTGTCATGAACGTGAAACCTGGACTGCTATGGACTTGAACCATACCATACAGTATTTATCAATGAATTTAGAATCTGTTTTGGATTTTTGGCCTTGTGGTGAGTTCTTCACTCCTAGTAGTGATTCAAGGGGCACTAAAAGTTCAGTGATATGGGCAGGACATCCTGTGGCCAAGTGTCACCTCTCGTGGCACGGTTACCAACTAGCATTATTCATGAGGATATTGCATACCCAATCACAGCAAGGGTTGCCCTGGAATGTCTCTTTCAGAATGTAACAATTCCTTGGGCTGCCTGGTCATCAGATTTATCGCCAGTCGAGCATTTATGAAACCAGCTGGGATGCCTGCTTCGGCAACCTAGGAGTTCAGGAACTGCAGGCTCAGCTGTAAAATCTGTGGGCAGTTGCGCCATAGGATACCATACAGAACCTATTTACCTAGAACCTACTTACTAGAACCTCCTTTTCAATTTTATAGGATTGGCCTCATAAACTCAATCTTTCACTCTAATATTGTAATCACTACCATATTTAATCATCTTATTCATACATATATAGTTTTATTCGATTCAAACAACCCCTTATTGGTGAGTTGTTGTTTTTTTTTTTATTGCCAATGAGTGTATGAATGCATGCTTCGTTTAAGAATGATAAAGACTGTGTTGCTGGTTCCAACCGCAGCCCTTAAGCTGGCAAGCTTTACTGATAGTGTTTTCATCTCAGTCTTGGATTTTGTTAAACCGCACCATGTCCACAGACACCAGAAGTCAATTATCTTTTAATCATAAGCTCCTCGTCCTCAGTTGTTTGTCATTTGCCTCCGAAATGTAGCTCTCCTCTGCTATTCATCCTTGTGGATCTTGAAAATACACAAAGTAAAAGTGCTGTCCACTTTGTGATAATAAGCAGCACGTTTTGTCTGCTTATAGCAAACCTAAAAAGCTGTAGAAATATTTGATATTATAACTGTACAACCAAAAATCTAGCAGTAGATCTTTCCCTAAATGTCACATAATAAAAACTGTCACAATACCCAGCTCTATTCCTAAAACACACACGAGTAGCACAAATATCTTCCCTTGTTTATTCTAGGGTTACAGATTTAATTTGATAAGAATCAAGCATTGATTTGCTTCACTTTTTTTTTTTTTTTTTTTTAAACAAACATTAGATAAAATATTTTTAATATGTCCAGCCCTAAAATGTAAGAAATTAAAATCTGAATATAGATGCACCGATTGATCGGCCAGTGACCGGAATCGGACGGTTTTCAGCGTGATGCGCCATGTGTGGTGATCGGCTGATCGGTCTTATATAGCTGATCCTGTGCCAGTCGCATTTAGCGTGTGATGCTGCTAACGGCACAAACCTAGTCGCACACAAACGGCACCGTGCTTTGGCTAACATTAAATCAGAACCTGTGTGTTCATGTGTAAAATGACCTTTAAACTGTAACAGTTGTTGCTCAGCTGCTCCGTGTTTATTTCCCTGTCCCTTTGGTGCTTAGCATGCGGCTTAACGTTTAGTGCTCGGCTTGATGGTCTGTTTATTTTTGGGTTGTTGTTGTTGTGTGTCTGTGATCTGTTTTTTGTGTGTAAGTGTCTTTTCATCAGATGTTAAATGTTCACAGTGCATGTTTTTAAGTGTGTTGTACCGTTTAGCGCCAGGGATTTGGAGCGAGAGAGTGTCGACACAATTTGACGTCTTTGCTTGTACTTGTACCCTTGAATTAACTATTAAAACAGACCCTTATCAAAGCTGTAATAAAGTCACTTTGAGCAAGTTTGCAGTGTCACAATGTCACATGGCTAAAGCTAGTGAGAGAACAGAGCCAGGTGCAAACCGGCAGCTAATGCTATCTTTCTTTAGAAGTTGATTCTGTATGCTGTCATTTATAATTCTTAGACAAGAAGTAAAAGTTGTGGGTGTCCTGGGTCACTGAACAAAGTTGCACCCCTGTTAAAGCATGCATCATGTGAAACTGGCCATGTTTTCTAAACAATCTCTAATAAACTGAGCATGGTGTTCTCATGGGGGCCTTTACACATTTTCTAGAATAATTAGAACCACATTACGAAGCACAATGCTGCGTGTCTTTGAAGTACGCTGTGAGTTTTGAGTACAGGACTATGAACCAGAAGGTCAAAGTTTCAATCCCAGCACTGCCCAGCTTCCACTGCTGGGTTCTTGAGCAAGTCCCTTAACCCACAATTGCAATTATTGTACTCTTCAAAAAAATAACCTCCTTGATACCAACTGGTCTGGTTCCAGTATCGGCCGAACAGAAAATGCTACCTAGCAGTAACTGAAGCCTAGGAATAGGTGGATCTGTCTGCTGTGTTTGACATTGTGAATATTTAGATTCTTATGTCCACTTTTGCTAACTTGGTCACTGGGGGTCTGATTCTCCTCTTACATGAAAGATCAAACCTACTAGTTCGCTTTCAGAGGAGGTTCACTTTCATCACCTCATGGAATTACTAAAGATAAAACTCAACTTTACTTTTCCATTCCCTTCATCCACCTCCCAAGTTTCATAACCAGTATCTGACATCTCTTCTCTGATGGCAAAGCTCAAACTGGTCAAGAATAAACGGATCCAACTCTAGAGTCTGCTCAGACCATCATACAGCCTCTCTCCTGCATGTTATTAACACAGTGCCCCAATATAAAGTCCTGCTGTCCACCTGGTTCACAGCCAGGAGTTTTCTCTTGCGACACCTTTACTGTAATCACTCCACTGGCTTCCTGTAGCCACAATCAAATTTAAAATTCATGTCATGGCTTTTTAGCCCTTAAGTATTTCTGCTCCACATTATTGACATTCTTTGATTCAGAACTACACACCTGCACACCAACATGTCTTCAGCTTCTGGGGACCTGATGCAGCCCTCTCTGAGATTGAACCCACACCAGTCAAAATGGCCAAACGTTTCTTTTCCTTTCTCAGAAGGCTGAAGACTCACCTCTTCAAATAATACCTTTGAAAATGATTCTTCTATTCTCTGCTCCTTTAATATACAGACTCTTTGTATTTATTTCAACTTAGCTTAGTATTTTGTTTCAGATTCGTTCTTAGTTAGTTTCTAGTCTGCTTGATTTTGAATATACTGCTCACAAAAATTAGGGGATATTTTGAAGGGAAAAATTAGGGGATACATTTTGCCATTGTTCCTCGTTATATAGGGTTTAATTTAGATAACAGAAAAACATGCAAATAAAACAATCATATATCTTATGTATTAGATAATATCTGGTTTACATTTCAAAAAAGTGTCTTATTAATAAAATCTTAATTACTAGGCGACAGTAAAGTGGCATGATGTAAGTCCAATTCCCATAACAAACTATAGAATCATGTACCCGGGTTGTATTAGAATCTCCTTTTGATTTAATTTAGTGAGTTTAATTACTGGTGATAAACACTCCTTCATGTTTGTATGTGACTTTTGTTTGAAAGAAACATTGTTGTTTAACTCATTTGACTAGGTTTCAAGATTAGTGGTCGGGCGATTTTTAATGGCCAGTGCCGATATTTAGAGGGCAGGGTGACTGATGGCTCATTTATAATGCACATATTACAATTATATTTAATTTGTTAAAAAATTTGCAACTTATAAAACTAATAATAAGAAATGAGACACAAAATTGGTGGACTTTTTTTTTTTTTTTTTTTTTTTTTAATTAAATAAACATTTCTTTTAGCACTG
>JAVSBV010011140.1:0-12540 GCA_033117975.1 Parotocinclus spilosoma
TGGCGGCACATCGTCTCCTAATGTCCAACCGATGGAGGGAGTTCCTGCACTCTGGTGGGATCTGCCTCCGGTGTTGAGAGCGACGCTGAGCCGGAAGAACATCTAAGTGCGTGGTGCCGGAACCACTTAATGCTGGTTTAAAAACACTGCTCACAAAAATGAATATGAAAAGGATCCCACAAGAACTCCTGTCCATGCCTCATCACTGTCAGTGTGTTTTGGCAGTCTTGGGGTGATCATACACCCTACTGAACAGTCAATATGGAGCACTCTCATCCAGTTTGACATGCTTCTGTTCACCCCCATGAATTTGTTTGCATTTCATTCGCGTAATCAAACAACTTTCTTTGACTTTCTTTGATCTTGTTTAATGAAATCAAATCAAATGCTTCAGTTTCATCACTGTATACTCATTTTGAAATATCCCCTGTTTTTTGTGAGCAGTATAATATAACAATCAAGTTTGACTTGTGTTTCTCTTTTCAATCAAATAAAACAGCTCTAAGGAAGTATGTATTACTTCTGATATTGTGAGCTAAACATAGTCAGAATGCTACAAAACAGTATTTGTTTTATAATTGAGATAAAACAATCTTAATCAGCCATACAGAATACATTAATCATTTGTGTCTTAGCTTTTTTTTGTACTGAAGTGCCTTTAAAAAAAAAATAATAATAATAATGTATGCTCTCAGTCGTCTTGAGTGCTTGCATTGAAGGCAACTGGACTTATTATTATATTATTATATATTATATTATATTTAATTAGGGGATACAGTATTTGATTTTTAAATATCCTCTAATTTTAGTGAACAGTATATACAGCCCCTGGCAATAATTATGGAATCACCACTCTTGGAGGAAGATCTTTTAATTTTATATTTTTTTAGAGAAATGTTAATCATGGAGACATTTTCTGCCACATTTTTTTTATTCCAACATTTTGGCATTAATAAAACAATAAAAAAAATATATATATATAATTGTTGTAGTCAGTCACAATTGTGTTTTTGGATCAAGTAGAGGAAATAAATATGGAATCACTTTGTAATTTGCAGTTCTAAAACAAACACCTGCATCAGATAAAATCTGCTAATTAGTCGTCAAAGAGTCCTTACACCTTTGAGAGCTGTTGCACAAAGTGGATTGACATGAATCATGTTTTCAACACAAGAGATGTAAGTAAAAACAAATGAGAGAATTATAAAACTTCTTGAAGAAGTTAAATCATCATTGAATGTTGCAAAAGATGTTGGTTGTGCCCAGTCAGCTGTGTCTAAAATCTGGACCAAGTACAAACAAAATGGTAAGGTTGTAAAAGGGAAGACCAAGGAAAACATCCAGGCGTCAAGATAGAAAACAAAGCAATACATGTTAAAAACAGAAAATGCATAACAAAACAAATAAGAAACAAGTGAGAAAACCGGGAGTCAATGTCTGTGATCGAACAGTAAGGAATCGCATAAAATAAATGGGATTTACATACAGAAAAGCCAAACAAAAGTCACCATTAAAACAAAAACAGAAAAGAATAAGGTTACAGTGTGCTAAAGTAAAGCAATTATGGACTGTGCATGACTGGATGAAAGTAATCTTCAGTGATGAATTGTGAATCTGCATTGGGCAAGGTAATGATGCTGGAATGTTTGTTTGGTCCAATTAAATGTATAAATATGTCTGCCTGAAGAAGGCAAATTTCCACAGTCATTGATGATATGGGGATGCATGTCAGGTAAAGGCAGAGGGGAGATGACAGTCATTACATCTTCATTAAATTCCAAAGTCTACATTAATTTTTGGACTTTTTAAATTTTGGACTCTTTTCTGATTCCATAAGCGAAAAGGATGCTTGGTGATGATGACTTCAAGACGATAATGCATCTTGCCATAGGGCAAGGGATGTGAAAACTTGCTTTCAAGAAAGACATGTAATGACAATGGCTTGGCCTGCAAATAGTCCAGATCTTAATCCAGTTGAAAATCTCTGGTGGAAATTGAAAAAAAATGGTCAACAACAAGGCTCCAACTTGCAAAACTGATCAGGCAACAGCAATAACAGACAGTTTGAGATGGATTGATGAACAATACTGTTTGTGATTAGTTAAGTCCATGTCTCAGAGAAATCAAGCCAGAGGTGGTGCAACAAAGTACTAATGGTGCAGTGTATTTTACACGATTCCATAGTATTTCCCTTAAAATTCAGTGATTCCATATTGTTTCCCTCTACTTGATCTAAAAACACAATTGTGACTGACTACAGCAATATTATATTATTTTTAATTGTTTTCTTATTCTCAGATAGTTGAAATAAAAAATGTTTGGGGCATGCCTTTATGGTGAATCTTTTCCTACAAAATTAAACATTTGAAAGCTCTTCCTCTAAAAATGCTGATTCCATATTTTGTTGCCAGGGGTTGTACTGTATAATGTCATTTGAACCGTTCTTTTAGGTTTTAAGGTTAGTTTATTGTACAATTTTTAAAAGCAGGTGCAGCACGCCGCTCTCTGGTCATCACTTGTGCCTTCACAAAAACACGAGCAGGTCACGTGATCTGGCAGCCGAAACCGGGGGCAGCGCAGCGAAATGTTTTTTCTCCGGCAGGTTAGTGTGGCGTTTATGGCTGCCACGGCCGTCCTGGGAGCCGCTCTCTTCATGCTCGTTAATGTCTTTTTCAAGAGACGAGTATGGACACCAGAGAACTACTACAGCCTCAAAGAGGTCGGTGCTCTTTCCTTTTGAGGTAGGCTAGTGCAAACTGCGCGCGCGTACTAAGTAGTATGTAAGGAATACAGTACGGTCGCGTCATACAGGTAAGGAATTGGCCGGCTCTCCCCAGATGCATACTAACGTACTAAACAGTGAATTTATACATACTATGTTTTATAAGTTTAGCATTCTGTTCAGTACATGACATTTAGTACAGAACAATGAGTACATTTTAGATGAACAGTGAGTTTCATAGATATATATAGGCTATTTACAAACGAACGTGTGTTTATTTAAACTTTTTCCTGTTCATCTCCAATGAAGCCTTGCGCAGGAATATTGACACAGAAACTTGTGTGTGCAGGCAAATAAGCAGTTCTGTCAAAGAAAAAAAATAGTGACATAAACCAGACAGTAAATTACAAACAGAATACATCTATGATCAAATGTTTTATGTTATAGTTTTATAGTTTTAATACACATTTGCTTTTTACATGTGATTGCAATGTTCTCTAACGAGAATCAATGTAGGGCAGCACTGGAGTTTGGTGGGTAGCACCACTGCCTCACAAGAAGCAAGAAGGTCACGGGTTCAGTCCCAGGGTGGAGTGGTCTGGGTCCTGTCTGCGTGGAGTCTCCCCGTGTCTGTGTGGGTTTACTCTGGTTTCCTCCCGCAGTCCAAAGACATGCGTGTTAGGTTAATTTGTGTCTCTGAAGTGGCCCTGAGTGCATGGGTGGGTGTGTGTGTGTGGTGGGTGGTGTGTGTGTGTGTGTGTGTGTGTGTGTGTGTGTGTGTGTGTGGTGTGTGTGGGTGTGTGGGTGTGTGTGTCCTACAATGAATTGGCGTCCCATCTAGGGTTGTTCCTGCCCTTGCGCCCAGAGTTGCCGGGTGGGCACCAGTTGGCCCGTGACTCGCTGTGGATTAAGCAAAAGAGATGAATGAATGAATGATTGAGAATCAGTGTTGGGCAGTTGTTTTACAGCTACGTTGTCAACCTAGTCAACTGTATTAAAGTTGCTGTGAATTACATGCATGGCTCAGTGGGTAGGATTGTTGTCTCACAGTGAGAAGGTCCTGGGTTTGATCCCAGGTGAAGCAGTGTGGGTCCTCCCTGTGTATGTGTGGGTTTTTTTGGCTACTCCACTTTTCACCAACAGTCCAAAGATATGCACTAGGTTCCCTGTCTACGATTGTCGCTGCACCCTATGGTGCCGGCTAGGCACCAGCTCTCCCACGTCCCTGTCCAGGATTAGGGGAATAAGAAAGTAAATAAATGAATGAATTACATTGCTCTTAGAATAATTAATTTACTAACGAATGCCACACCTGCATAAAGTTATCTGTAACATTTTCTCCTTCTAAAGTAGTAAAATCCCCATTCATCCTAGGATTTAAGTCTAGGAAAAGTTGATGTAAACACAGAACCACGTCCCACCCTTGGTCATGGGTCATGAAACTCAAAGACCTATCTCTCTGTCCCAGGAGTACTGGTATTCCAGAGCCTCTGCTGAGGTGGAACACAGGCAGACACTTGAAATTATGGTGCCAGTAAACTGTAAGACAACAGCAAGACTCCACGCCATTCCAAAATGCAACTCGAACCGCACTTTGTCAAAGGTAGGATATAACCCTGGGTGGCCCACCCTTACCACTGAGTCATCCTGGTTTGTATCCCACCTCTGTATAACAATCATTGCTGAGTTTTTTTACATTTATGTCATTTAGCAGATGCCCTTATCAAGAGCGACTTACAACTCATAGTTTTACAATCCAAGCAATTGTGGGTTAAGGGCCTTGCTCAGGGACCCAAATTGTTGCAGCTTAGCAGAGGCAGGACTTGAACCCTGGACCTTCTGGTCCATATTTCAGTACCTCAACCACCACAGTACCACACACAGTACCTCACACCAGTGTACATGACACCATGGACATCACGGGGCTCGGATACTGATCAACTTCAAAACATAACTCAAACCTTGCTCACCATTGACAGGATATAAATCAGTCTGAGTCATTGGTAGAGCACTGGTTTGCAATGCTGAGCCTGCCAGGCAGGGCAATGGCCAGACGACGATAACAAAAGACAATACAGATATGCAGCGTTTAACGTCCATCCAATCAATGTCTGTTTGCTTTAACATCTGAATAAAAATCTGTCTATTATGCATGTAATTCATGTCTGAATGACATAAATAATTACTGTATTATACAGTAATGTGCTAAATGTTCTTCCATTAATAACATGGCTGGTAACTGCCGGGGATTTTTATGTGCAATCCCAGCTTAGTCATTGTATGAACCTATTTTTTCTTTTTTTTCATGTGGTATTAGGAGGAAGAGGAGCACAGGCATAGGCAGGTGCTTGTGCTTGGCTTGGATGGTGCCGGGAAGAGCAGTGTTCTACAGAGATTGAATGGAGTAACTAGAGAGAGAAGCTGTGCACCCACCCGTGGCTTTAACTTCATCCGTCTGCACATATCATCCTGCAAATTTGACTTCCTAGAAAGTATGTGTCACATACACAGAAGTACACACTGTCCTTTCTGATCGATGGCTTGTTTGGAAGGTCATCATTTTTGTTTTAGAGTTAATAACCTTGTCATTTTGGCAGTTAAACAAAAATGTAGAATGTGTTCAGAGGAATATGGCGATTGAAAACCTAGAGGCAACACAAACTCCAGGGTAAACCCAGAGACATAACAGACTTGTAGCCACACAAACCTAGGAGTGCTGTGTGAGCAGCTAGCCACAAATGAGTCTTAGGTAGCTTAATTGAACTTAATTAAAAAGTGGCACCCGGGCTACTTTGTCATTTAGAAGTGACAGGCAGAGTAATTTATAAAGCCTATATTAGGATATTCTAATAATACTGGCACTTTCTTTCAAAACAAGCTCAGTTTGGCATGCGGCATGGATTCTATAAGACGTTTAAAACGTTTTGAAAGTTTGACATGATTTCATCCCGCAATTCTTGCAGATTTTTTGGTTGCACTTTCATGCTGTGAATTTTTCATTCTACTACTTCCCAAAAGTGTTCTGTTGGATTTTAATTGGGAAAGTAGGGAAAAAAGTATGTGGGAAAGACACTGAAGAATACTGATTTCAATGTCATGTGCATGAAACCAGTTTAATATATGTTTGCTTTGTGACATGATGCAATAACGTCCTGAAATAAGCCATCATAAGATGGGTAGGTTGTGAGATTAGAGGGAGCCACATCGCCAGGAAAATTACTCAGCATAACAATTCTTTAAAATAATAGATTGTCGGATTCTAGAAATAACTGATTGATAATAGCATGCCCAAAGTGTACCAAGAAAACATTTCCCACACTATCACCCAATCCTGCCTGCTTTGAATGTTTAAATAGGTAGATGTGCTTTATGGATTCATGCTACTGGCACCAAATGTTGATACTATCATGTGTATCACAGTGGAAATTGATTTTGACTTCTGACAGTGAACTGTCCAGTTTTGCAAAGCACTGCTTACTGCAGACTCAGCTTTCTGTTCTTGGCTGACTTTCTTGGAACCCAATGTGGGCTTGTGAGTGGTAATCTAAGCTATTGTGGTCTGTTCGTCAGCTCAAACTATTATGTCCATTCCACCTCAAACCACCTCACTCATCAACAAGGAATTTCTGTCAGCAAAACTGCTGCTTACTGGAGGTTTTCTTTATTGCATTATTCTGACTAAACAGATTGCTGTGTCTAAAAATCCCAATAGAACCAACAGTTTTACAGAAATATTCAAATAAGCCTGTATAGCACCAACAATCAAGCCATGGCCAAAATCACTGAGATCACATTTGTTCTTGTTCTGATGAATGATGTGAACATTTCTTGAAAGTGAAAACTAAAACAGTCTAATAAACAAAACAATGGTGGAAAAATCTTATGGGACCCCTGGTACAATTCGTTTTTTGGTTTGTTTGTTTGTTTTTTTAAGTTATAAGAAGGTGATTAGCAAGTAGTAATATGTTATCAACACATCAATTAGTCAGTCAGAAAGATTCCCAAACCTTTTTAACTGTATGAATGTTTTTAAGTGTTTAGTGAAGGCACTGTGCTTTGTTTAGAAGAGTGATGCAATTTTTAAAACCTAATGTCTGAAACAACTGGTGTCAATGCTACTAAATTTAATTATATGTTTTTCATTACAAATATAATAATTCAAAACACAGCTCTAAGCAACAAGTACTTGAAGACCAAAGAAGGAGTGTTGACTGAAATGGACCGTTCCACAGTCTCAGTACTTTTGCAATATTGTTTTTTTATTGTATTTTTTTTTTGGGGGGGGGGGTGTACGGTTCCTACCTATTTCTTTCCTGTGCTACCAACTATTTTTTTCGCAAAATGAGAAAATAGTATACATATGAAAGCCAGTAATTATATATTGCTTTTACCCAAGCAATGATTCCTGGTAAAGAGCGTACAAAGGGCTAGAACATTTAATTTTGGGGAGGTACAGAGTGAAACATCCATAAAAGGAAGACCAAATTAGACCGTTAAAGGGCAGGGCTTTAGGGATTTGTCAAAATTGTTACTGAAGCACTCAAATATTTATTGCCCCAGTACAGGACAGTCCCAGGACATGATGTAGAGGTTAGTTGAAATTAGTTGACATGACGTTTCAGATATAAATGAAATGTATGAAATTTAGTAATAAACTTAAATGTAAATTATAATCTGTGAAAAACTAATTGACGAAGCACAAGTCTAAAGGACACTCCCCCTACACAATAAATGGCCATGAATACTGGTGAAAATGGGGTAGTAAAATAAATTTGGACAATTATAATCTTTGGGTTGTTCCTACCCTTGAGCCCAGAGTTGTCGGGTGGGCAATGGCTGGTTAGTGACCCCTAGTGGATTAAGATAGATGGAAGATAATTCTGATTCAGATTCAGAAAACTTTATTCTGGATGGATGGATGGACAATTACAATCTAAGAGCATTTTGAAGCTCTGGAAATGTATTCTTAAAATAGATTTAAACAATGAATGTGAATGCAAATGAATCCTAATGAATCCTAAACTGTCCTAAAAAGATTTATCCAATAATGGTTACATCGTCAATATTATATCAAGCGAGCTCCATGTGTGCCAAAATGAGCAACCTGGCATCTATAGAAAACCAGCAGGACAGGAACCTTCTACATTAGTTCATTGATTCCCATGTAGGAACCCAGTTTCTGAGGCCATAGTGACTCAAGACAGTATATATTTGTTTCAACTGTTATTACCCAGATGCAGTGTGTATCTGCTAAACATTTATGCACAAATAATTTTAATATTTAAGCCAATGTCTAGATAAGTCTAGGATATATTGATATTATGTCAATAAATGTTTATTCACATGCCTAGACTGTGGTAACCTAGCGGTTAAGGTACAGGCCTCTAGACCAGAAGGTTCAGGGTTCATATCCCACCTCTGTCAAGCTGCCACAGTTGGGCCCTTGAGCAAGGCCCTTAACCCATAATTGCTTGGATTGTAAGATTGTATAAGTTGTAAGTCGCTCTGGATAAGGGCGTCTGCTAAATACTGTAAATATATAACCTATAAATATAATAGTCAGCATTAGGAGTCAAGTAAGATGAGAACTATCAGGAGTGTCTCATCCATTTCTACTGAGAGACTGGGTTGCTGGTGTAAAGGCATCAAACTACAGCTAAACAGTACAATTATAAAATATTAAAATGTACTAGTATGTTTCAACAAGTCTCCAATTCTTCTTCATATGTTCAGATTTTAAATGTAGCACTGCTGGATTACAGCCTGCTTATTATTAGTTGAAGCTATTTCGTTCTAAAAGAGATACGCATTTAGACATAAAAGCCACCATTTAGCATTTCACCATGCCATTCAACAGCATTGTCCACACTGCCTGCTTACAGTTACAAATTTGTTACTATGGCAGTAATGCAGCTACACAACTCACATAAATGAAAGTGCAGCATTGTCTTTAAAGTTTAAAGGGGCAATAGTGTTTTGTGTAGGAGGGTGTTATTGTGTTTCACCCTTTACAAGACAACTAATCCTTCTCCAAAAATGTGAAACATATGAAAGCCAGTTATTCACTTGGTGGGGAAATTTGCTTTTACCCAAGCAATGATTCCTGGTGAAGAATGTACAAAGAGCTAGAACATTTGGGCAGGGCTTAGGGGATTTGTCAAAATTGCTACTGAAGCACTCAAATATTTATTGCCAAAAGGCCACCAGTGCAGGACAGTCCCAGGACATGATGTAAAGGTTAGTTGAAATTTATCACATGAAGTTTCATATCTGGATGAAATGTGCACATATGTTTCATTGAAATTATTAACAAATTAAGTTAGCACAAGTCTGAAGGACACCATCTTCCCACACTGACACTGGGCAAAACTGGGATAGTAATATAACAAAGGAAAATTATAAATAACATTTTGAGAAACTCGGATGGAACCCAGTTGCTGAGGCCATAGTGATTTATGACAGTCCAGTAAGATGTGAAATATCAGGGGTGTCTCATCCATTTCTACTGAGAGACTGGATTTCTAAAATTTACAGTTTGCTGGTGTAAAGGCATCAAACAATTCCTAAACAGTACAATTACAAAATAGCAACATTTGCTATAATAGTAATAATTAATAATAATGAATGTGTCTTTCCACCTTTACTTCATATGTTTGGCTCAGAAATGTGACACTGCTGGAATATAAACTTCTTGGTATCAGTTTACATTTATGGCATTTACCAGACAACCTTATCCAGAGTGACTTACAATTCATATAGTCTTACAATCCAAGCAACTGTGGGTTAAGGGCCTTGCTCAGGAACCCAACTGTGGTAGCTTGGCAGAGGTGGGATTTGAACCCTGGACCTTCTGGTCCATAGTCCAGTTCCTTAACCACTAGGTCACTACAGTTGCAGTTGTTTCATTTAAAAATAAATGTATACATCAAAGCCACAACATCAACAGTCTTGCCCAGAATAACAAAAATGCAGTAACAAGTTGTGTTTGAACTACATATTGTGATACATATAGGACATGTAAGTTATGGAAATATATGATGCCTTGTTTTTCAGTTGGGGGTGGTGAGGATTTACGTGTGTACTGGGCTGATTTCCTGAACCGAGCACACATCTTGTTGTACGTAGTGGACTCATCAGACAGAGATCGGCTGCTGCTAGCTAAAGATGAACTCCAGCATTTGCTCAGACTCAACACACAAATTCCAGTGGTGATACTGGGAACCAAACAGGTGATGTAATCCATGCTGCCAATACTTACTCTATGACGTCATTACAAGTACAAATAGTCCAAAGAAATATAAATGAATGCAATAGGCGGTGTAGGATATATTAGTAAGTACGAATGTAATGATAGATTGCGTTACGATGCATCACGATGTAACAGTGTGCGCTGTGGAGTTGGACAATGCAGTCTGTTTATTAATCCATTTAATACGATTACATTTTTAACAACAGAGAGCACAATCCTACCTATTGCTTCCATATGTATTAGCATATTTGTTTACTTTGATTTCAAACTTATTATTTATTGAAATATGGAAAAACCTTACACTAGCACTTTTATATAAACCACAATTTCATTTGTTTTTAATTCAGGGGACTAAATATTATTTTTGTTTAAATATTTATATGTGAGAGTACACATTATTTTGAATTGTTATTCTTCTAAAATTAAAAAGGAATGTTTTTTCTTTGGGTTGTGCAGATTGTGAGATCCCCGGTTCGATACTGACCCTGGGCTCTGCTTGCGTGGAGTCTGAATGTCTGCTTGGTTTTTGTCCCAATACTTTAGCTTCTCTTAAACTTTTTTAGGTTAATTGGTGTTTCCAAATGATAAATGGAAAGTGTGTCCTATGATGGATTGGCACCCTGTTTTTCCTGCCTTGAGCCCTGTGCCGCTGCCTGGGCACCGGCTTTCTTGCAACCCTGACTAGGAACAAGTAGATAATAAAATGAATGTTTTTGCTGAAGTTATTTAAGATAAAGCTGCACTATACCTCTGTTTCTAGTAATTTATTTTACTTGCAGAGGACAGACATTTTTGTGTAAAAACCTGTACAAGAAAATGTGCATTATTTTGCATTGTTAACACTTTAAAAATATCAAAAGGAATGTCTATTATCAAATGTAAAATTGAACGTGAATCAAATCCTAAATCTTTACAAACCCCATGTTGTTGCAAACCTATTACTAGACAAGAAGACGTAAGAAAGTTTATTACCACCAGCAATAATTAAGAGAACATTTCCTGTTCTTTGTGGAAAGCAGAAAGCATGTTTCTATGAAAGACAATAGTATATTTGGAATTATGCACTTACTGTACACTTAATATACACTATGTAGATATCTATTCTATTTAATGGATTCAGACAGGATTCAGGATGTTTACCAGACACTAATATAGTAACATAGTCTATCTTTGCTACTGTAATGTAAATATAAAGGGTGTTTTCACAAGAAAACATGAAAACGATATTTAAATACATCAGAGAGGATGCTGACAATAAAACTGCAAGCCTAAATTGTTATACATATGCTAAACCTTTTGCAATTTCTGAAAATTTACAATAGATGTAGAAAAACAGTAATGTAATGTCACGACCCTCTGTAAGGAAATCTGTAACACTTAAGAGGATGATGCAACAGACCTGACATGTTATTTGATGGAAAAATACACTGATAGGCAGTCTCAGGAACAACACAGATGATCAGCCAGATGAAACAGAAAATCAATGAGTGAATGTGAACCAGTTAGTAGGTTAGAGAGAATATACAGGAAGTGGGGAACAAACAAAGGAGTATCAACTACAGTAGTACAGTCACATACACTTACAAACATCACAACATTACAGCTGGTTACAAATAAGTAGTGCAAAGTCAGAAACACAACCACAAGTATATTGCACTTGTACCATTTCGGTCAGTGTCCTGTTTCACAGAATGTAACATGGCTGTTGTACGGTTGTAACAAGCTTGCTGTACGGTGGCCGAGTGGATACGTAATGCGATATGCAATACGCTAGGAAGTAGGAGTGCAAAAAAAATGATAGTTAAAGGCATTTAAAAATCGATTTTGGGGCATTTTTAATCAATTCAGAATTGCCAGGACTAGGAATCGCGATCCTTTAAAGAATCGATTTTTTTCAGCACCCCTAATAATTATATAGGTGCATATTTATACAGTATCTCTCAGCCCAACATTTTTTAGTTCAAATCATTTTTTTTAGTTTAGAAAAAAACATCTGAATTGTTTCGTAATAATTTTATGAGTGCACTACAAATGCACTACAGATACAGTGTGACTTGAATTATGATGCCTTAAACTTTTAGGATAAGCCGAATGCTGTTACCGAGTCTGAACTGCATGCTGTGCTCTCTCTGGGCTCAGTGGCAGATCAAAGGAAGGCGTACCTCATACAGTTGAGCTCTGGGGCAGAAACTGAATCCGGCAGTCTCCAAAACCTCCAGAATGTGTTGGTCAAACTAGTGTGAAGTAATTGCCTGAATAGGACTTGTATTTGAAAAGACTTTGGTGTGTTGTCCAGGAGAAAGCTGGACAGAAGGATGTCGGCTCAGTAAAAAAGCACAATACATGATTTGCACTTGCTAAGCACATCAGGATAACAAAGGTGAAAGTTTAAAACATATATACTGCTCACAATAAATCATTTTAAAATATCCCGTAGTTTTCCGTACACCCACCCACCCATCCATCCATCCATCCATCCATCCACCCACCCACCCATTTATCCATCCATCCATCCATCCACCCACCCACCCATTTATCAATCCATCCATCCACCCACCCACCCACCCAA